>BGPT01000486.1:192758-206042 GCA_003297045.1 Symbiodinium sp. clade C Y103 | reverse complement strand
ACAAGCTCACCCCAGGTCAAGCTACTGGTGTCCAAAGCCTTTTGTGCAAGGTCCCTTGGCTTAACACATCCAATCGTATTCTCCCATTGCCAAGCTAGTGGCTAAATGGCCTGGCTTAGTGTTACTAAAGGGAGAAGACTTGCTGCTGCAAAGAGCTAGCAAGGGACCCGGGCGGTATCACAGGCTACGTGCAGGGGTTCCGGTACGCAGGTGGAGATGGTCAGCACTAGCCTTGTGAGCCAGACCTTATAAAGGTCCTAGAAGCCCAGGCAATTCTGACTAGTATCAAGTGGGGGGTGTCTTAAAGGAAGCAAGAATGTCAAGTCTATGCACCTTATCCACGTCTTTGTGAGATGCTATGGTCTCAAATTATCATAGACATCTTTGGCCACAGGGTGAAGGGCGAGCAACCGCCAGCTACGTTANTTATGGCTGCACCTTAGACTACATGCTGAAACACTGATGAAAACATGGCCTCTTACGGGCTATGGTTGGCCAGTTGCTCAGGAGCACTACACTGATCACCGCACCTTTATTCTAAGTCTGCTAGTAACCTTTCGCGGTCTACCTCGTATTTGGGAATTGCTCGCCAGACAGGAGTGGCAAATCCATGGGAGTTCTGAGTCATTTGGTATTGGCTCAGTCAGGTAAACATGTAAGCGTTGCCAAGTGTATTTTGGAAATAAGTTCTAGTCCACCTTTGGGCAAAGAANGTGTTCAACACATACGTTTCTTATTTTACAGCCCCATGCGTGGCGTGCCGTATTTGCTGAGTGCCTACTGAAGCTTAGGCTTGAACAGTGTGAATTCCGGCTGTTTTTCCTCCGGCAGAAAGTAAGACCAAGTACTGCTGGCAGGCAGATAGCCTTGAAAACAGCAGATTCCGAAACCGACACTCTCGCCGTTTCCTCGTATTTTCCACGGGGTTTCAGTGTATCCTGGGTGTGGCCGGGTACATTGGACTGCTCCCAAAGTTATGGTCAAATACCATAACAAATCCATTATCCGAATTACCAGTTTTAATTATCCAAATTTCCCCCTTTACTCATTCTGACAAGCGTCGTGCACAGGACTTCACAAGTGGCCGCACGGATGGTACGGGAGAAGATAGCTCTCCCAAGGCAGCGTGAGCGCATGAATGGCATTATCAGTGCCTACCTGGAAGCGTGCTGCAGCAAAGCAAGGAGGGCTTNCAAGGCAGCGTGAGCGCATGAATGGCATTATCAGTGCCTACCTGGAAGCGTGCTGCAGCAAAGCAAGGAGGGCTTCATAAGTGGCCGCATGGATGGTACGGGAAGGGATAGCTCTCCCAAGGCAGAGTGAGCGCATGGATGGCATTATCAGTGCCTACCTGGAAGCGTGGTGAAGCAAGCAGAAGCTGTGAGCAGCTATTCCCGAACCGGACCCTTCGCTGGATGCGGACTTGGAACGCCAAACCACATGCCTACAGGCGCTGTTTTCAGGCCTTTTTCCTTGAGGGTGGGGAAGGCACCTTTTAATTCCCAAATGTGGTGCGTTGTACATAGCTATTTCCCGAATGCGGTGCGCTGTACATAGCTATATTGGCTGATATCCAAATCCAAACCACCTTTTGTCGCTCCATTTATGGTTCCTTTTTAATATCCTGACCATCGCTTGAGCAATCTCCCTTCGGTCGAAGGACTGGGGGACGTGGAAAGCAGCTTGGGNCAACAGAAAGAAAGCAGCTTGGGAAGAAGCTGACTACAGAAAAGCCAGGGGGTGCAGGCTTTTCTTTTCCGTTTTTCGTCTGGATCCTAATGTCGCGGGCCTAGTGGTGTTCCCCGGTGTGGCGGGGCCCCTAGGGGGCATGGGGGGTTCAGTGTATCCTGGGCGTGGCCGGATGCATTGGACTGCGCCCAAGTTATGGTCAGATACCATAACGGATCCAATCTCCGAATTAACATTTTTAATTATCCGAATTTCCCTTTTAATCATTGACAAGCTTGGTCTGCAACGCTCAAAAANGGTCAGATACCATAACGGATCCAATCTCCGAATTAACATTTTTAATTATCCGAATTTCCCTTTTAATCATTGACAAGCTTGGTCTGCAACGCTCAAAAAAGAAGCGTGAAGTGAATGTTTGTCCTTACGCCCCGTGGATAAACATGAATTCATGATGATTTTTGACGTAGCTCTGGCTTAAAGGCCCTCTGCCTCCCCCCCAAAAGCAGCTTGGGAAGAAGCTGNTACGCCCCGTGGATAAACATGAATTCATGATGATTTTTGACGTAGCTCTGGCTTAAAGGCCCTCTGCCTCCCCCCCAAAAGCAGCTTGGGAAGAAGCTGGCAACAGAAAGAAAGCAGCTTGGGAAGAAGCTGACTACAGAAAAGCCAGGGGGTGCAGGCTTTTCTTTTCCGTTTTTCGTCTGGATCCTAATGTCGCGGGNGGTCAGATACCATAACGGATCCAATCTCCGAATTAACATTTTTAATTATCCGAATTTCCCTTTTAATCATTGACAAGCTTGGTCTGCAACGCTCAAAAACGAAGCGTGAAGTGAATGTTTATATATATATACATAATATTATATATAACTATATATATATATATATATATATATATATATATATCATTTTATCATTTACAGTATGACATTTGCCCAATTGGATCTGATTTTCAACATGCTTCAACACAGTTTTGCATCCTCAAGATGGATATCACCTGGCTAAATCCCTCACCGGTCCAGGTCACCATGAGTGACGCCAGGTCGATATAAATCTACCTGTCATAACCCCAAGACTTAAGCTACTTGGTTCCACGAACCTTGGCCATGGTGCTGAAGTAGTAAAATCCCATGAAGTCACCATCTTTGCTGGTTCAAATATCCATTTTCCCTAGTAGAATCACAATTTTCCCCAGGAAAATCACCGGTAACAGTAACATCACCATTTTCGCAGCTCCCCAGGGGCCCCCCCTTCCGGAAAAAAAACACGTCGGGTGCCAGGAATTGCTGTACCAAAGGGTTGGAATGCACCTTCGCGCACAGCATCGAGGTGGAAGAGTTTTGGGACTCAGTGGGATGGTCATCATCCCAATTGTTTGGTGATGAAATCTGTTGATTTTGTTCAAAAACCCAGAGAAACTATGGATGTAGTGGGATAAGTATCTGGATATTTCATGATATTTCTGGTTGTTCAGAACCATGAGGATTCCGCCAGCAGCCCTTGCGAGAAGGGCTCCATTTATTGGTTGATTTTTAGCAACATTTATGGTCATAGATATGGACATCAAAGGGTTTTCCTAGGAAATAAAGTACAAACGTTAGATTCTCTATTTAGTGGTTGATATTGGTTGATTTTTCCCATATCTTGGAGATGTAGTGGAATATGATGGANCATTTGGGGGTTTACATAAATAGAGGAACCCCAATAGCTGGATGGTTTAATTTCATGGAAAATCCAATCTATAAAATGGATGAGAACTGGGGGTACCCCAATGACTTAGGAAACCCTCCATTTAACAATTTTTTGATGGTTGATTTTGAAGAAGCATACACCATTTTGCAGGGGTTTTAGGCGCAAGATGTGGAAAACCTATGGGGAACCCCCAGGAAAAAATCGTCTAAAAATAGTTGATTTTCATTGATCTTCCAGATGTATGTTAGGTTACCCTAGGGCAACTTATAGGCTTTTATTGGCCCCACTATGGAACAGCCCAGTTTATATATATTGAGGTTCTGAACCACTGACTAAGAGGGTCCCCCACATCCAGGTGTAGTCAAGCCAGTCACCAGATGGATTGCAGGTCAATGTTTGCCCAAAAACTAACCTTGTTTGAACCAATGACTTGGGAAGACGATGTGGAAATGACAATTTTTTTAAATTTTGGGTATATGATGTGGTGGGATATGTAAATGAAAAGAACTTACATGAGGATGTTAAAAAATGGGGATAGATTCACTTATGAACAGGAATGACATACGCAACACACCCAACCGTGCAGTCGTTTTAAACAGAGGCAAATCGTGAACGCCGTAGAGATACACTCTGGCACAGAGTCAATTGTGGTGGGTGCTGTGATAGGTGGATGCTCCAACAATAATGATAGGGCTTCAAGTGACTTCACGGGTACCCTAGTGAGAACACGACCCAGATCTTAGAGTCTTCAGGGCATAAGTAAAAACAAATTGTTCCCCGGTAATCAAACGTGGCAATCAAACATCACAGATTTATAGTTGATTTTTCCATTAAAACCTTGGTGGTTTTGAGTCCACCTGGTCATGGACAATNCCATGCATCATGCAACATGACCCATTCGTAGAATGATTTACCGATTATTTGCATGGCCATTTTCCATGGCTATCTTAGATTGCCAGAGGGTACTATTGCGGATATTTTCTATTAATTACCCTTCTGAAACCTACATGGCTGGCTGGAAAATGCCTGATCGATCGATGATTTTCCCGTTAAACCCTGTATGCGTAGGGTCTTGCCCATCACCAGTTCGATCTCCCGTGGATTTCTGTGGAGATTTCCATATATGGGGGCACCGCAATAGCTGGATGGTTTATCATGGAAAAGCCCATCTATAAATGGATGATTTGAGGATACCCCCAACCTCCCCGGCCACCAAGTTTGCCCACGCGAGGAACTGAAAGAACTCCCGGATTTACGTCGGACGTCGTTGTGCAAGCAGTTCCCTGGCCCCGAGATTTCTGGGGGTTGTGCATCCCCGGAAAGGAAAGTGGTGCATCAACGGAAATCATCCATGTCAAGCTGGGGTTTATCCCATTCATGACCGGGTTAGATGGCTTATACCACTTGGAAAGTGGTTAATCATCCATTTATAACATGTTATAAGTGGGTTTATATCCATGTTTATCCCATTTATAAGTGGAATATGCCAAGGTCATCCACAAACCTCCTGGGGCGCAGATCCAATTTGGGGCTAACCATTCAACATGGGGATTCAATAGAAATTTCTGACGGGAAACATCGATAAAATGGCTATTTAAGCAACAATGACAAAGATGATTGTGGTGATTTCTTCAAATTCAGATTGGTATACACATGGGATTTCATCAGTAGCCGCGCGCAAAAACCAGGGTAGCACCTGGTGAAAAAAGACAAGTTTAGTGTTTTTGTCAAAAAGTATAGTTTTGGGGTTCATTTGTCGCAATACCCCTCCCAGTCATTAGACATGCCTCATGATAGGGAGAAAGACATGTTTGAGGTTAATGGGGAAATTCATCTATTACAAACGGCTATAACAGCATAAAAGTATCCAGCTAGAACACAACATTGTTACAATGTTTGGGAAAATAATCTTTAGATAGGTGCAGTCAGTACAGTAGTATTTTTTAAAAGAACTGTTGAGATTTTTCAGCTTGCCAGGGTAAAGGGTGGAAGAAAAAGTATTCAGAGAAGCCGGGGGGGTTTCAACCAATTCAATCAAATCGAGCACTTTGTTGCAACACATATGGACTGGAGTGGTTCTANCTTCCCCAAAGGGAACAACCATCTGCTGTCCAGCCACAGGTGGCTGAAGGGTCGATGCCCACAATCAGCGGCCAACTGCAGGCGGGCCTTTGAAAAATGGGGGTCGAAATTGGAGAATACCCATGGACATGCTATAGACTTGTGTCCTTTAGCAGTGTGATTAAGGATTTACATATGATTTCAGCCTATTTTAACCAACGAAAACCTGTTAAACAGCGATTTCGCCAACAAACGTGTGGATTTCACTAGCGAGGACGAGGTTTTGAGCATCAAATAACCATGGGTTCTTCACTGCTAATGCCCATTTTTTGGGGGATAGAAACAGCAAATATGGAGGATTGAGCCATCATGTCAAGGGATGCAGGTCTCATCATTGGCGGAATCAAGCTTTGCTTGACACATCTTTAGGCGCACAGGAAATTTGTAGTAGCAACAAACTGTTGGCATAGTAGTNTTGACACATCTTTAGGCGCACAGGAAATTTGTAGTAGCAACAAACTGTTGGCATAGTAGTCTACCCATTTAAAACCTGACCAAGACCTGGAAGCAATCACAAACTGAGTACTTTCCGCAGTGTTCAAATCGAAGGTTGGGCGTGTGTCATCTTGAGCATTCTAGAGCCGTATCTATTTGGGGACACATAAAAATGTTTTGTATCTGTTTGTTCTGGCACTGACAGAAGAGTCTTTGCACTTGAAGTGGCTGTGGAAAATGCCCAAGAACAGATCTTATTTGGGGTTCTTTCACGCGATTTTGCAAATAGCAAAACTATTTCAGGTCCTGCTTTCAAAAGCATCGTAGTCGTGATTCATTCCCATGCCACTAAGCATTACCATGGTGACTCAGAGGCCAACGCCCCCCCCTGGTTGAGTCGCTCGATGTAGAACCATTGGAGGTTGCTCTCAACAGGTTGGTTTAGGGGAACGTTTGCGGAAAACCCTGGCTCATACACGTGCTTTCCATCATTTCTAGGAGTTTCCTGTAAAGTTTTGCTGTTCACCAGCATGGCTCAGGTATGCTCACGGTTGCTCGGTTGTGGGAATGGGATCAGGGACCAAGGTGATTCCAGGTGATTCCAGTGTTGGTGAAATCCCAAGATGTTGAGATATTCGGATCCGAATTTCACTGGTCAAATCAGATCATGTGTGCTGCAAAACAATCACCATCCCTGCTTTTTTAAATCAGTTTTTATGTTCCACCCTTGGGAGGATGATCCAAATTTGACCAAACATATTTTTTGGGTTGAAACGACCAACCGGTTGATGATCTCCCGGAACATGGCCTGCGCGGCGTGCCATGATTGAAATCCGAGCCACGATAGGCTATCGGGTTTCTTAAGTCATGGGATCCCCAAAGTCACAATGGGTTTCAATACTAAGTCACGGTCTACTGACTTGGATGATTTGGGGTACCCCCATTCTAGGACCACCCCCATGTCATTTCGCTTCAGAACTTCACCGAGGCGCAGATTATCTTCGCAGAACCTTTGAGGCTCAGTTGCTGTTTTTTGACTCACTCGAAAGAGACAGACATGGTTCCAGAATTGGGCTCCCCAAAGGATAGGGGGTTTAACAACCACAAAAAGGGTGATTCGGCCGCAGCAAAAACCAGGATTTCACCAGGAAACATTGGAATTTATATCTGATGTATGGTAGGTATTGATAGGTAAGTTAGTTTATATAAGTTTATATCTGGAATTCTGGTCGGTATATCGACATCTTAAAGGGGTTTGGGGTTATAAACCCAGGAACATAACTGGAGAGCCCCTTCCTAGAGACTTGAAACTTCCATTTGGGGACTGGCTTAAACTTTCACGCTGTTGAACGTTTGAACAATCATCACTGGCTTCTCAAATTAGTGTTGCTTCCCTGTTAGCAGGAATGAATTGCTATTGGTTTCATGCATATCATGGCAAAGCCGACTAGACTATACCTCCCCCTTTCTACTGTACCCCTCCCAAATTACAAGGCATTACTACCCCCACAAGAAAAAAAAACACGCACCCTCCCTAAGATTTTTTTTGGTTTGAAGGGTATCTGAAGTTAACTACCGAGAGCCGGTTCAAGCATCCGTTTGTTTGTTTGTCAAACCATGTTTTTTCTCCTGAGAGGCGATCAGGCCACAAAAAACCATTGGTTCTGACTTGTTTCTTTGCTGAAGAAACTCTAAACCAATTTGAAAGCCTGTTAAAGAGCAACTTAGCACCCCGTGAAGACATGGTAAGACTTTTAAGACCAGTAGACACCGGTCTTCAACCACCGTGCACCCCAAATTTTAAACCTCCTTTCCGTGAAAAACTGGGGAGGACGCGGAGAAGATGGAGAGGAGTCGTCGCCGCGGCGAGGCGTTCGGCGCGCGGCGTGCGGGTCACCCAGATCTGAAGTTGGGTATACTGGATGTCAATCATGGGTTATTCCGTGGGGAATTTCATAATGTCGTAAACCCAATGCCATAAACCATCCCCAAAATCACCAATGGGTGGCATAAACCATTCCCAAGTGGTAGGTTTATGGCATTGGGCCCACATAAGTAGATCCGAATATCAATTGAGTATCATTTTCCATTGGGGTTTTCAGATTTTAATGGGTAGCATTGGGGTCTTCATGGTTCAGAATCCTTACTTTTTCTTGCCCAAATCTATATTTTTTCGCTGCTTCAACAAAGTGTGATATGATTTAGCACTCATGTGAGATCCACAAAACATGCGTCATGAACCTCTTGTACAAACGTGAGCCAGGACTCCAAACCACTTCTTGGGTCCAGGGAGGATATAACGGTAGCGGTATGTTTGCATACCGTGGGATCCATAGGCATAAGATTTTACACCAAAGTTCCATGCCTCCAACTAGCATAGACTCTGCCTTGGGTTTTTTGGAATACCACCTGCATCTAAAAATCGGTGATTCTCAGAGTTGACCTTAGTTTGGGGTATGGTACACGCGCACCATGCGCATCATAAACCCACCACTGCTTTGGGGATGAGGTTCGTGCTGAAGCTGTGGTGAGATCTTAGAAATGCGTCATGAACTCAATGTTACCCTCTGCAAAGTGGGCCCTCGATTGATCGGTTTCTGTTGGTTTATAACTTTAACATCTGGGATTGATATCATATAATATCATATAATATATAATATATATATATATACATATGGGGTCTTGTCTAAATTCCTTTACCCGGATTCGGTCGCAAATCACCATCACTGCGTTTTTACAGGACTCCGCCTTGAAACCTCGATTGCCTGAGCAGGCCTCGAATATGGATGAAACAAATCGTGAATGATTAAGTCGCACCGAAATCCTTGACACGTATCAAGCGCACGGCCGTTTTAGCTGGAGCTGCAAAAACTACTGGAAACACTATCACGCCCTGCATGGTTCCTTTGCTTGGTCTAAACCCATATATCCAGTTGCTGCTACCAGCTGGAAGCAAACAGTGCTCTTGCGTTTTCAAGTACGGTGAGTTGNTGCATGGTTCCTTTGCTTGGTCTAAACCCATATATCCAGTTGCTGCTACCAGCTGGAAGCAAACAGTGCTCTTGCGTTTTCAAGTACGGTGAGTTGACCAGCGGGCAACTGCGTATTCTTGGGGCAATTATCTAGCGCAGATCTAGCGCGGATCTACCGCCAGAACTACGTTTAGCCTAGCCGTTAAAACATGAAAACAATTGTTTTCATATATCTTCATATGTCACGTTTGCGATGCTGGCCACAAAGAAGTTGAAGCGGCAATGCAGCTCAAAGAGATTTATGAAGAGTAAGGCTACTGTGGAGCTGCCCAAGCAGGACCGGGAACAACAGGTGCAAGAAAGCAACAGGGAAGAAAGCATCGGGCCTGACCTATGTTTCACTTGAACGGCTATGTAAAAGTATCNGGTGCAAGAAAGCAACAGGGAAGAAAGCATCGGGCCTGACCTATGTTTCACTTGAACGGCTATGTAAAAGTATCTAGCGCCACACTAGCGCAAATCTAGTGCTCAGCTGCAGGAAAGCGATTTCACTGCATATATACAGGACTCCGCCTTGTAATGAAATCTAAGAAACATCACTGTCCAAGTATTTATGACCCTCGGATTTAAAAGTTCCTTATAGGATCTTATAGGCATTTTAGACCGGATCTCATATATATACCAGTGTATACATATATATATAGGGTATATAATAAGTGTATATATATTATTGTATATTTATATATCGAGCTAGCTACAGTAACAGGGCCACGACAAAGACATGGTAGTGGCAAAAAGTGGTGGGATTTGATCAACAACTCCAGGCACTTCATCCACAAAAAGTTGGTTTTCAATCCATCAACAAAGGGCGTGTCCAGATTTTTGTTTCAATATTTGGGACCCAGATATTGTTTTTTGAAGACCATCCTTGATATTTAGAGATGATTCTAAATCTACCCTCTGGTACACCAACATAACTATGGAAAATCACCATTTGTAATGGGAAAATCTACTATGAATGACCATTTTCAATAGCAAACTGTTAGTTTACCAGAGGGTATCCATTTAGGACTTTCACCCAGTAAAATTCCGGGCTTGTTCCAAGCCATTCTGGGCGGCAGCTTCCCCCAGAGCCCGAGGTCTGCGGATGGAGAATCGAGGTCAAGGGGTGCGGGCTAGTTGGGAAAATCATGGAACTAGCCATGGAGGAAACAGGTAAAAATCCATGTTTATCGGGTGAACTCAACGGTTGCATGCATATATTCTCTATCAAATGGGGAGCCAAGGAGCTATCAATTGAGTTTCCCAAGCAAATGATGATCATTTTTCAGTCGTCTTTCAGAATTTATGGGATGATTCAGTTGTTTTTTTCATGCGTGCGGGCCTCTTCAGCGAAGTACCAATCATGGCAATTCAACCAACCAGCACAAAAAGACCTACCCAGAATAGATCGGTTCAGATTTGCCCTAACGTGGTTGGTTGGCAAGGTGGTTCTTCAGGGCCCTAAAACGAGCCGCCCGGTTTACACAGTTCACCTTTGATGGGCTTGGTGGAATCCCCATGATATTGAACAAAAACCTGAATTTGACCATCCAAATCTGACTGGCTTCCTATGGTTCAAGTCATTGGGATGTTTTCATCGGAGAAATTTGGGGCGGTCTTTGCCCAAGAAATCCAAATTTGGCTTTTACCCATCCAACCCAATCTGATCGAATTCCTGCAAATGGACTTCAAGCAATCTTGGGACTTTTTCCAAAATTGGTGCTTGGAAAGTCTCCAGGAACTTCCTATCTTTGATGTTGGATGCGTATGAATGTGGGGTATACCGGTATACCCTCCTATGTAATGTAATCGGAGACATGATGATTAACCAGTGGTTTTAGAGGCAACCTGTTCTTGGACAACCCTATTTGGAGTGGGTTTGTGAAAACAACATGGCACGCCCAAATCTGATGATTCATCATCATTTCCTCATTAACAACATGCCATTGGGGGTATGCCCTGTTTCTGGATACAGCCAAATCTCATGTATTGTTTGTTCTATCCACATCATATGTCCATTATATCCGCATTCTCCCGTTAAATCCCTATTTCCAGACACCCAAAAAGGGATATTGTTGGAGATCTCCCCGCCAAGTCTTCCAAGTCTCCTCATTTTTCCCATAGTAAAACTGTTACCCTCTGGTAAACTAACATAACTATGGGAAATCACCATTTTTAATGGGAAAATCCACTATTAATTACCAGAGGGTAAACTGTTAAACCCAAACTTTTCAGATTTTCCCTGCACTGAATCCATTGATCTTCTGCTGACTGCGAGGCTGATGCATGAGTTGAGGCTGACCTGGATGGTCAGAGTCGCAGGCTGGTAGCGTACTGGAAGAGACCCGCTACTTACTGGAGCCAAGTGGGCTTAAAAAAATGATTTTTATCTACACCTGACTTAACATAAGCTTGGCTACTTAACACAAGCTTGGCTACTTAACATAAGCTTAGCTAGTTGCTGCAGCTTAAGTGTTGGGGTAATGGCTGATATATCTACACTTAGACGGGGCTCTGGACCCATTTGTGCACCCCAAAAGAGTGGTTCTCATTGGGACGCTGAGGTTGGAAAACCTTGGAGTTTGGGTACCTCATGCTTGGACAACGCCTTTTTCAAATATGGCCATGGAAAAATCAATTGGAAAGTCCATGATTATGTCAGCTGACATCATCTTATATCGTGAGTATATAGAAGTTTATAGCTTTGATAGAATTTCCTCTCACGTAAAGAAGGTATTTCAAACAGATGTTTATTCACCAGAGGGCGTGGAGTTATCCAAAATGGAAGCTACTTCACCAAAAAAAGATCATGCCCTATAGGTCGGAATCACTCAGTTGGTGGAAATCGGAAAGTTAAGTAGGGTGTATGGTAGATACATTTATAGAAGTATCTGAATATACACATGCATATGTATATGATATGTATTATGTACATATGTATAGATATATCAACATCTATAGAATAGTTGACTGGGTCTATATACCAACAAACTTAGAACAGGGGGACACCACTTTGTATCTAAGCCTCCATCAACTCTCGCATGTTGCAGGCATGTGTCCCAGAAATTGAAAGCGAAGTGAGTTGATGGTGGAAACTTCAACTCAGTTGCGCCGGCATGGTTGAAAGCAGCTTCGCAGAAAGCTCTGAATGTCACCGTCTAAAAGCGATGAAGCTTGTTTTCTTGCTATCCTCCGGTCCATTTTTCAGAGAACTCCCCTATGGTTCATCATCATTTTTCCAATTCAAATAGCAATTTTGGATCATTTTGGGGTTTCATCCCCACGTTTCTGGAGAGTCACCCAGATGACTTCAGAGATCCATGGCTGATGCACGGTTTTTTTGGGGCTGCCCAAGAGTGAACGAGGAACCCGCGAGAAAGATTAACAAAAGTAATTTCCCGTTTTTTAAGACTTGGATTTACTGGGACAACTTGGTGTTTCCGATCTTTTCGGAGCTAGATCTTTTTCTTCAGAAAAGGTACGTCGGCGGAGCGACTGAGCTTTCCTGGCTGGATGTTTTATCTTCCATCCATCGCAGGGTTGGGGACTGACTCCACTGGGAGTTGCAAAAAGGCATCTGCTACTGTCCGATTTTTCTTTCAAACCTCGCTTCCCGTTACCTGGAGGATCATCCCACTTGCAAACTGGGGTTATAACCAGGATAACCCACTTATAACTGGGAGAATCCACTTAGGGTACTTACCAACCAGGCTTATGAACCACTTGCGATTCGTGGGATAAACCTCCAGGTAGGGGCTCCCCCAAGCCGTTAGGCCCAGCAAACAAAGCTGGCCCATGGACAATTCCAGAGTTCACATGTGATGATTTTTCCACACTGAACAACTGCGTAATCCACAGTAATCCCATCCCGTCCGAAATATCCCCATGGTGAATGGTTCCTATGAGGTTTCAACCTTTCTGAAACCCCGGTTTCGGGCAGCTGTTTAATCTTAAGGGGATGGGGATTAAGATCTTCCAGATACATTGTGCTTTTTTTTCCTCCGACTGTGGTCAGCAAAAAAACAAGATGCAGCCCACGAACCCGAATGCTCACACGAACCTTCTGGACACTCCTGACATGACACTCTTGGGAAGACACTCCTGGGAGACACTCCTGGGAGACACTCTTGGCATGACACTCCTGGAAGACACCCTGGGCATGACACGCTTGGGAGACACTCTTGGCATGACACTCTTGGCATGGCATTCTTGGGAAGACACTCTTGAGAAGACGCTCTTGGCATGACACTCTTGGGAAAACACTCCTAGGAGACAATCTTGGGAGACACTCTTGGCATGACACACTTGGGAAGACACTCTTGGGAAATACTCC
>BGPT01000486.1:129724-191943 GCA_003297045.1 Symbiodinium sp. clade C Y103 | reverse complement strand
ACCTCCTTTGCAGCTTCCCCCATAGGCACGGCCATAGCGTCCTCACGCGCACGGTTGCGGACGGTTGCGAACGGTTGCGGACGGTTGCGAACGGTTGCGGACGGTTGCGAACGGTTGCGCGACGTCCGGCGAACACACCCTCAACCCCCAAACCCCCAGAGTGAAACGGGAACCCTTGCTACGCATTCGGGAAAATTCAGCCGAGTTTGATGGAGACTTTTTGTAATCATTTGCCCCTATGAATGACCCACCTAAAATGGACATACTTATGTTAAGATCTCAGGGCAGCGGCAAATGTTAGGGGGATGCAGAACAGCAGTAAGGCCACAGAAGGGTAAACTGCGGTGATTGGTTGATTCAACTGCAACACTTCAGCCATAAAATCTGGAGGAACAAAAACATGTCTACATTACATATATATATATACTGTATATATATATATATGTACACATGTATAGCTACTGTATATATATATATATATTAAATGTATTTGTATATATATATATATGCATAGACAAGAAAAAATATCCCTATGTCTCCAGCCTAGAATAAACTGTTTGACCTTTTTGCATGGGCATCAACGAAAACAACTCTAGCAGACTGCAAAAACCAATGGTTTGGTGCCTTCAAATTCTCCCCAAGCCTTGCGGCAATTTTAAATCCTGGCGAGTTGGGCGTTCGCTAGGAACGGTGTGGCCGGTGTGGGTGATAGTGTGCTGGCACCAAGTCTGGTTCGGAGCTCACCATGGCTTGGTTTCGGTTTCAAAGACATAGTTTTTTTTTCATGTTTCTTTCCAAATGAATCCAAATGAACAACAACTCAAGATTTGTTCATCCTAAGCTTGGGGTTGGAAAAACTCCCTGATTTTCGGAGCTACGTTTTTTTTTTTTTTTCAGATTTTGCTTGATGAATTTTCATGATGCCTTATTTGGGGGTTTCTTAAGATGGGGGATCCCCAAGCCACCATGGGTTTCAATACTAAACTGGTCATCCATGACTTTTGACCTGTGAGCCGATCAGACTTGGCGTTCTGCAGAGCATGCAGTTGGTCGGCGGTGTTTTTTTAGAGATTGGCACCTACAATGGACCCCGAAACGATAGCAAAGTTGACTTATAGAAACTAGGGTTTCTGGGGATATATAACTATAGTTAATAGGTTTACAAACTGCTTATAGAATTCTTGGCGGAGTAGGGCAGTTTTTTTTGCCTCAATAAATTTGGACATGCATTGACCAGCGAGGCGTTACCTTGATGGGTGTGGGTGAGTGCCAGATAACTTCTAAATAGGTAAATGACGTGCCCATTTAGAAGATGGTCAGCAGGGTACCAGGTTCTATTTTTCCTCAGACCATACCCGCTAAATGTAGGCAAATATAGCATAGATGGATGGTTTATTGTATTTTCAAAACGGATATGGTCATGCGGATTGGCCAGTGTCTTCGTACTGCACATCCAGGTTTTCAATGGTTTTCAGGTGATAGTCAGTGATGTTTCACTTCTCCCATGACCAAAACTCCTGGATTTTGGTGAAACCAACGCTTCTGGCCAGTGCATAGAAAACCCTTAAAGCAATCCATTGACACCAGAGTTGGACACCCCCCATGGGTCCGGTTCCTTCAGGCCAGGGGATTTCTCTCCAACCCCTATGTTGAGTGATTTCTGGGGTCCATGTGTCCATGATGATCATTTTTTGGGGCTGCAACCACGATTTGACTTACTCCTTCCGGGTAAGACATTGCCAATTCTAAGATGACATTGCCATCCAAACATCTCCGGTCCCCTGCAAGCTCTGCCATGTTCATCAAACCTGGATCTCCGCCCAAACAAAGGTTGCTGTTTTCAAAGCTGGCTGGTGGTGAAAGAAAAAAACATAAAGCTTCACGTTATTTTTTCCAGAGTACTCCCCAGCCATTTTTGTTGTTTTACCGGCATCAACCGAAGGAGGCTGATGCAGCCACCAACCAGATGAGGGCGCGTCCTAGAAAAAAGCTGCGGGGTAGGCCCCGTCCGGGCCTCAGGATGTCCAGTGACGTTGTGTCTCAGCATGTCCCAGCCATCTACCGCTGCTGGATGGTGCGTTTGTTGGTGGAACGTATGTGTTTGGTGATGTTTGGTGAAGAGTATCGCGACAAATTGGAAGCTTTCACCAGTCAAAAGTGTGATAAAAAGTGTGATATATCTATATTGTATATATATATATATAGTCAACTATAGTCACTGAATATGTAATTGATTATAAATATCATATCATGTTTAATACTTTTATATACATGTAAAAAGGAAAAGGTGGGTACGCACACACACACACACCAGTGAAGGATAGCCTTCGTGTTCATTTTATTCTCTCTCAAGTTGAGATATACATGGGGGAACATCATAATAATATGGAGGTCAACGTTTTTTTTTGGCGGCAACTATCTCTAAGATAGCAATGTTGCACAGGTTGTTTCCAACTTTTGCTGGGGATTTCAGAGCCTGAGCTGCACATTTCAGGCCCATGAATCAGATTCTTCACGATGGTTGTATCCCAAGAACTGTCATGGAAAGCGTCATGAAGCTTGCTGCATGCCTATAAGGTCAATGTAAGTCTTAAAATAGCCTTGTGTAGATGGTATATGAATGCATCTGATTTTATAGATGTATAAAACCTCGTAAAACTGTAAAACATTCCAATGTATACAAAACATAGATCAAACAGCAACAGAACCCAATGATCGTTCACAGGTTCACCTCCAGCGTTCCCAGCGGTCAAAGCACGGATGGCACACGCGGGACAACTCGAACGGCGGCCTGGGTTTGGCCTGCTGGTGGGGGAAGGAATGCTTGGGGGTGTTCTCCACGCCTTTTGCCCGCACCAATCTTTGCTCGGCCCCCGATACTTGGCGCGGCGAGGCATTTGAAGCCCGACGACCGGGTGGCGGCACTGGCCGACCCGTGCTCAATGTGGCATGGGATGAAGGCAGTTGCATAGACCGAATGACCGCTGAGAACTCCAACCAGGCACCAGGCCCTCCCGCATCCTTCGGCGGCCTGTCCTTTCTCCGCCAGAACTAAGCGATGTTTTGCACGTGTTCCCAGCCAGAGTCAACAGCGCGGAATGGCGCGGAGATCCAGCTAGAAGATGGGTCCATGGGTCAGGTTCAGAAGTTGGTGGAAGCTTTACCCATCGGAGTTGGGAGCTCTGATTTCTCTCCTTTCCATGGCTTAAATCCCAAAATCATCATATTCTGGCTGGTGCTTTCAACGAAATTTCGAACATCTTCCACTGCGGGGTGGCTGAACCACCAGCCAGTAAGATTTTTGATTGAAAACTATGAGTGAGTTTCCAAATCTCTAGAAACTCAGGGGCCCATCTTTGTAGAATGCTAGCGGCGAAGACTTAGACGTAGATTTAGATGGATGAATCGGGCCTCTTGTGCCCTTTGGAAATGATCCTGGCTATTAGTTCGACCTCACGAAGAGTGCTGGAGTGCTGCATCTTATGATTTTCCCAGTAGGCTTCAGATGTCTATCATTTTCTGATGTGATGATGTTTTGATGTGGTTTTGGATAAGTTGCGATCAGATGATGTTTTTGGCAATGCTTATCGTGGATGGTGTGTGTGATCGTGTTGAACCATACAAGTCTCCTTGGTCAGAAACGGAGCATATTTGGAACATTTTGGAACTATTACTGGGAATCCCAGAAATGCAGACCAGGAAACGGTTCTTGGGGCGCTTGATCAACGATTTCCATCTACAGCAGGGGGGGCCTCAATCTTGCGTGTCCAAGAAAAATGTCTGGATCGCACCTGCAATGCTCCGACAACAGCAGGGAGACCCGCTAGGAAGAGAGCAGAATTTGTTTGCGTTTCAAGTGTCCGACTTTGCGAAGCCTTTGCTGCTTTACCAAGGTTACCCTCTGGTAAACTAACATAGCTATGGAAAATCGCCATTTTTAATGGGAAAATCCACTATAAATAGCAATTTTCAATAGCTATGTTGGTTTGCCAAGGTTATTTGGGTTGTTCCAAAAAATGGGCAAACCATGGCAAAACCCCAATTTGTGGCTATTTCAATGGGGTCAATGATCAGCCATCAGTTTCGCTTTTTTTTCCCGAACAAATTGAGGCAACCATAGGCAACCCCATTTGGGTCATCAGATGGCGATTCGATTTCCCTGGTTCTTGATCCTCATTTCCAGCCCTCCGAGTCACTGCTTTGTGAATTTTCCATTATTTGGGTCTGTCTGAAAATGGAGGATACCCCGAAACGGCAATTTGGGGCAAATGATGACCTAGGATTGGGTTTAGGGGTACCCTTTTCCTACAGAAATCTATTTGTGACTAAATGTGTAGAATAGATTTTGATATATGATGTCATATATCTAGTGTCCATGCCCAATAGATGGGATGCTGATCCACCTGCGGGCAAAAACACAGCTGCAGAGCAGCGGTTGATTCTCGGTGTCCATTGAAAGAAATTGGGTTTCCTAAAGTTTGAGCTGCAGAGAGTGCCCATTTACATGGCTGGTGCTAAGGAGGGACAGCTTTGAGAGTCTTCGTTCATGTTGCCATGAAAGTTAGGTAAGACTTGGAAGACGCGTGGGGGGGTTATGATTAGGGGAAGGGATTGCTTCGGATGATTCTGGGATATTCTGGGTGGCTCAGATTTTCCAGGTGCTACTGAGAAGCAATTGATTGAAGCCGCCTGCCCTTTCGGAGAGCAAGAACAACACCTGGAACCCCAAAAATCGAAAGACCTTTTGGTTTCCACTCTGAATTTGTAAGCACAAGTCTTGTTATCTCAGCTGAAGGGTTGTCCCGGTAAGCACCAGCCAGCGCCACTTTGGCACGCTGATTTTCGATTTGTAACAGCGGTTGGTGTAGCGGTTCCATCGCGCCAAGGCCCCGAGGCAGGGTCGGATCAGCCAAAATGTGGAGCTGCGGCGGAAGGCGATGGCATTTTTATAATCCCATCAGGCAGTAAGAATCCAACTAATTTTGAGGCTTTGTGACGATGACTGTCTTCAAGATAGGGTACTTTTAAAAATCTATTGATAGGATACCCCAAGAATTTCAATGGGTTAATCAATGATACTTATCATTTTCCCATAGACTTTCCCCATGCAGAAACGGCCGTTTCCTGGGTGGCCGCGAGAGCAGCAAGCGGATTGGTTATTTCAGTCCCTTGGTGACCTATGGACTAAGCATTTTTGAGGGTAACCAACCGGAACCAAAGAAGAAGCTCAATTGAAGTAATATCGTTTGCCATTTTTTGATAGGGATCTTCATCGCAAAAAGCAAAACAGGTTTTGGGATGTATCTTTTTCGTAGCTATCGAAAAAGATTGGCCATGATAGAACCGGTGGGGTTGGAGTTGGAGGCCTCAGGTGACCCTTTGACGAACTAGAGTGACCACAAAAACAGAAAAGTGACTTTCAACCTATGTGAACTGGTGGCAAATTTCACCTTCAAATTACTTTCCAGAATTAGATATTTTGGGGGTTACTAGAGATGATTGGCGACACATATAAAGCACAGCTGGAGATATGAACATGTACCATGCAATAGAATCAACTGGGTCCGTCGTGGTGAATTTGCTCTTTTCATGGATTCATTTTCTTCCAGAGCCACTTTTTTGGGCAGGTTTGGCTTCCAATCTTACCCCTATGTCGTCTAATGAATGGCAACATCCAAATGAACATGATGAAATCTAAATCTTCATAGGTAACAAAAACCATCAAACTGTTGCTTGAAATCCAATCAGTTGCCAAAAATCTTGGTTGGGGATGTAACCCAGGTTCCCAATTTTTTCCCAAAATCACCAGCTTAGGTAAACATAAACCAAAAAGTTGCGAAAGAAGATTGACAGCATGGCCAGCCTTTCAGCCGGGTTTTTGGGCTGATTTCTGTTTCGCCCTTGGCGGCTACACTGACCTTCCGCACCTAAAAAGAGTCGTTCAGCGCTTCGTTCAGCATCGGCCCGAACGCCTCGTGGCCAGCGGAGAAATACACAGGGGGTTTTGTGCGATGGAAGAATCTTTTTTGCATGGTTCAACGGAGAGAATTTTGGAATGACAATATGGGCCCAATATGAGCGGATTTACCCTCTGTTGCCCTCAAACATGGCTGGCTAGGAAGTTTGCAAACTACAATGGAGGATAATGGAGGTATATAGGTGGGAACATCCAGAACTAAATGGAGGATTTTTCCATCGAACCATGTTTGAGTACCGGAGACTACCTCTACGTGGAATCCGAGTCACTATTTTCAATGGGTCGAAAATTCCAAAATAAAGTTCATATTCATATCATATTCCCTTGTTTCATGTGAGATGGTTGGATGGGCTGAAAAGTATGGTGGCCAAGAAATGGTCAAAACTGGTGAGTGGTTTTCAATGCTGATACATTGCACAGGGTGGGGGTCTCCCTCAGATAGGTACCCTCTGGTTTTGGTTCTATCATCCGGCACCAAGCAGAATTGAACATAGCTATGGCAAATGGCAAATTGATAGATGATTTACCCATTGAGAAGTGTGATTTTCCATAGCCATCTTAAATTACCAGAGGGTAAGTTGGTTTCTAACTTCAAGAACTGGGATGTGTAAATATTTGCAACAGATATACGAACATATACATATAGAGTTGATGGGGTTTATAGAGCAACTTAGAACTGGGGACACCACCTTATACCTTGTAATATTCTATTGATATATAGATTGATCTGATATGATTTGATATGATTTGATATGATTTGATTTATATATGAGTTATATGTTGGCTTATTCTGTCTTGAAGGGCTTAGTTGGCCAGATGAAGCCCACCAGGTTGGCTCTGATTTCTTTTGGAGGTCCATGGTCATTTCGCATTTTTGGGCGTGTCCAAGAATGGGATACCCATGGGTACCTGCAAATCCAGTTTAAGACAACTAGAATCACTCAAAATGGTTTGTCCAAAAGTAACCATCTATATACATAGTCCATTAGTCCTACATTTTGAGAATCACTTCTGACTTTGGACCAACAAAAAATCGGATAGTTGTATATGCAAATCCAATGGTCTCACACCTTCCAATATTGGCTCTGGATCAAAACCTATCATTCACAACAATCTTTTGGGGGGATGAGCCCCCAATGAGCAGCTATTTTGCTGTCCACCAGGTTCCTAGGGATTCGACCCATGGCCATTTCTTTCTCAAGACTGGTTTAAAAGCCTCATAACCATCATTTGAGAATGCATCAAAATGCAAGGTCCAACAAAAACCGGCGATTCTGTTCATTCTCAATTCGCCATCCAATTTTAGGGGTATCTAATTTTGACCCAAAACCCATTGTCCTTTAAACGGCTGGCAAAACAAAAAAGGGCCACGTATGCGACCCATTCTTCCCAACCACCGCATCCCTAGCAGGTCTGCCCCAGTTGGCACCCTTCGCAGGTGGGGGACCCGTGGGAAACCATTGTAAACCTTACCTGGTTGAGACATGAAAAAGATCTCCTTGTTGATTGGGCATTAAAGGTAATTACTTACACTACCTGGGTTATTGGGGATTATGAACTAGCTCATAGTACAGAAACCTATCAACCAACTAGTATAATGCGGCGGGATAGGGGTATTTTTCATGGCTCAGTTGTCTTGTATCAATTTGGCTATCAGTGGGAGAAGCATGTTTTTGGCTTCATTGTGATTATTTTGCTGACCAGTATATTTTGCTGATAGTGAGAAGTTTCTTGTATTCTTGTGTTTCGCAATGATTAATATATCTAGGTGTAGCAATAGTCTATGACACTATAGTCATCCTGGAGCGGATAGACTTTGGATTCTAGAAGCATTTTTAAACCCAAACAGGCATATGTTCGAACATACCATAATACATCATAATACCATATAATACCATAATATTCTATCCACTTCAGGATAACTATAGACTACTATGGAGGTTTTCCAAAATGAGGGTACCCCAAAAACCATAGGTCTCAATACACAAATGGTCGACTTTGGCGGATGATTTGGGGGTACCACCATGACTTAGGAAACCCCCACATATAATCATATCGTGTCACTCGCTGGCGCTAGATCTTGAAGGAGCCTTTAGAAGTGAACACAGTTCGAGACTTGACCCGTTTGGTTGGAAATACCCTCCCATAATCAAACGTGGCAATGGGAATTAACCTTTAAACGGAGTTTGAATGGGAAAACCATCTATAATTCGGGGATTTTCCATTGCCCCGTTTGATTGCGGGATGGTATCCGAAATATCGTCAGGAAATTGGACATACATGGAAATACCTTAAATAGAAACGACAGATTGAGATCCGGGTTTTGGGTTCAACATGGACCACGACAAAGGCTTTCCGTGTTGTTGGCAACTTCCTCCGGCTAAGTGTATAGATGATTATAGATGGAGTGAATGCTTGAAGCCTTGAATGTGCATACCCACCTTCAAAAAAAGGTCCCAGCACTATTCATTAACAAAAATGATGGTTAACTGTTGGGTGTATTGGGGGATATACGTGTAGTTAATGGGTTCATAAACCAACAAACGTCACTTGGGGGCCATAAACCTTTTTGGATTTTGGTGGTACCGCTACTTTGGGACGCACCTATATATTTACTATTATTTACCTAACCTATGAGAAATTGGTATTTTCATGGCCAGATTAGATGACTGAGTGCTACTATGTTTAATGCGTCTTATCGCGATTACATCCCAAATTGCTGACATTGGCAGCCATCCATCTACGCACCGTTCCAAGCCTTTTGACACGGCAAAACACGTCCATGTTCCTGGAAACATACCAGGAATTTCCACAGGTTTTGGCCTTGGATCCCCCACCTGCTGGCACATTTTTGGTAGAACGTATCAGCACTTCTTTAAGCAAAATATCCCCACTGCAGTTCCCATTCCATTTGGTAAATTTGAATTTCAACAGATGACGAACTGTTATGAACTGTTATTTTTTTTCCATTCCTATGTCATACATATACATATATATATATACATACATACATACATACATACATACATACATACATACATACATACATACATACATACATACATACACATATACATATACACAAGTATACACATATATAGTATATAAATATAGTATGTATATATATATATATGGTATCATGTTCCCACGGAATTCCCATGCTGTTCCTATGGATTTTGTAGATTGGCATCAAAAGGTCCGCCACCACCGTGGTCGCCGCCGTGGTGGTTTGGGATCCCAGCGTCTCGGGTGAGCTGCTGAGGAATGGTGAACGTGCGAAGAGAATGAACATGGTACAGAAAACTGAGTTATTCACTGGATTGGTTAATGGGAAAATTTACAGGAAACCATGGATTTTCCCATGAAATATAGTGGTTTCCTGTAAAATTTCCCTTCAACCAATCCAGTGAGTTATTGAACATGAAAGATATCTAGAAACAAATTAAATAATCTGGTTTCCATTGAACATTTTTGAAAAACTATCTTTAATATTCTTTAATGGATATCAACGGCATTTTCCAGCACTGCCAACCATCCTAACTTCCAACATGGCTGGGAAATCTTCTACAAGCGGAAACGGACAACTCATCTATTCAAACGGGGTTTTCCAAGACTTCGATTTTAAGTCTTTGTCGATCAGCGAAATTCTGAGTTTTCAGTTTATCCCGTGCATCAAAGAATCCAAGAGGTTGCCACTGGAGTCAACTCACGAAAGGTGTGCTGAGGATCATGAGGCCAAGATCTTTGTCACATGAGAAAAAAAAACATTGAGAAACTCACACATTTTGTGTCTGTTATATCCATGGCTGTGAAAACCCTTAGGATTTGGGAGAACCCGCAATTCGCGATGTAGTTAATACGTGTATACACACTGCAAAGTAAATTCACGGCAGTCAGAAATCCCCTTAAATGGAGGTTTTGATAAGAACATCATCTATAAATTGATGGTTTATCCCCCTAAACAGCTGTTATATGCTCTTATACTTTCTAGGTAGAACCAATTACGCTTACTACGATTTGTTTATTCACCCATTTTGTTGCTTAAACCATGGACCCATTGTGAATGCCTCGGCTTTCAGGGTTGACCATTCTTGATGATTGATCCGGCGGTTAAGGAAAACAGAGACCCTCTGGTAAACTAACATAGCTATGGGAAATCACCATTTTTAATGGGAAAATCCACTATAAATGGCCATTTTCAATAGCTATGTTAGTTTACCAGAGGCCATAGGAATCCATGGAATTCCCTGAAATAGTCATCATGGTGGATTTTCGTCCCAAGTTTGGTTGAAGGAGGGGACTCTAGCCCCTATGATTTATCCCCTATGATTCTGGATGAATTTGACCGACCTGATCTGAGATGATGTGTGTTTTCTTTTTCGAAATACTGTACAGGAAACTCATCCGGAAAAAAAAAGGCGATCATTTCAGATGTTATCCAAACGTGATTTTGAGCGAATTTGCTAACTTCACCATGTTTGGTATTTTTCGGTGGATCGAGTACCAATTTAATCTGTTGATATCTATTGGACTATAAAGGTTGTATATGGTTATATTATGTTATATTTCCTCATATACATGTCGGTGACAAGAAAATTGATTGATCCACAAAGTATAAGTATCATGGTAATCCACCAGTTGGTGAATAATGCCTCAACGCTAGTTCGACTCTCCAACCTGTCTTGAGAATAGACAAGTACTGTAAATCATCATCAAATCGACCCCATGCCCCAGACTGCCCGATACCCCCTATACAACTGGTCCCAGTTATACAACTTGAGGCCCTTCAGTTAGAAGTTGGTTTATAAACCCATATAAACCCATGAACTAGAGTCTATAGCTATATCATGGTATATCATGTTATTTCCCCATAAACCCTACTTAAACAAGTGATTTCACCCCCCTGCATCCACCATGACTCTGGGGGTGCAGGCCCGGCATGGGGCTTGGAGTCCCACACCAGCCTCCAGGCGGGAAAGACGTGGGACCTTGGAAGTGGTGCAACATTTTGCCAAACAAAAACATGAGATTTACAGTGATTAGAGGGAAAATCTACAGGAAAATCCGCCATTTATAGTGATTTAATGATGATTCAATGGGATTGAATGGTGATTCATTGGATTACCCTCTGGTAAACTAACATAGCTATAGAAAATGGTCATAGAAATAGTGGACTTTCCCATTATAAAAATGGTGATTTTCCATAGTTACGTTAGTTTACCAGAGGGTATGTATGTCGTAACCCCCTAAAGTATTTACATATGTATATATATATACATTATATAGAATATAGATCATATATATTGATATATCACTGATTTAGTGGGATTTCACTTTTTGATCTTTTTTTGGTGGGTTACTATCTACTATAATATTCTCATATGTATGTGATTGTGTATATTTGATATGTTTTTTTTGCAAGTTTGTATGTTGCAAATGCTTGCAATCGCCGACCCATAGAATGCCTGTCTGTGTACATGGATAGTGCTTACGGGCTCCAAACTTCCAAACACAGGACCCATCATTTCTGTGTATGTCAGAGTAGCTCATTTTTGCGGATAGATCACCCAACCACACGAAGGCTCCCGGCAAGCGGCAGGCAAGTTCCTGGAAATCACAAGCGGCACACTGCTGGGTCTAAAATGGAGGTATCTACAATAAGATGGGGTAACGACATGCACCAAACAGGCATAGCTGGGAGGTGCCTTTCCTGCTTATCTTTCATCCACATGTTTTTTTTTTGGCGGGATTGGGGTTCCAATTCTGTTCAACACCCCACTTCAAGCCCATTCAGATCCATCTCCATCTCCAGAAAAATCAGCATGCTCATATTCCCATGAATCTCCTAATCAACTCGACTTGTTATATCCCCATGACAGTTCATCATGGTCCCCAGGGAAAAACTCTGCCGGCCTAGCTATCTGGGTCCGGGCACCAGGTGAACATCCGTGGCCATCTTCCGTGTGGATGCCTGGAGAGGATCATCTGCCGATTTCAATGATTCCAGGAGGTGAACTAGATGATATGTCAGCCACATACCCTCTGGTAAACTAACAGTTTGCTATTGAACATGGCCATAGAAATAGTTGATTTTCCCATGAAAAATGGTGATTTTCCATAGCTATGTTAGTTCACCAGAGGGTATTCCAAGGATTTCTATAGCTTTCAACAAAACTCTCTACTGTGATTTTTTCGGAGTTTGCGAACTGGACCATGGTCCATTTATGGATGATTTAGCGATATTTGACCTATGAAATTGGTATAACCATCATAGTGGCTGAGTATAGCTGTCATGATTTCCCGCGGGTAAGCAAACATAGATGTGGAAAATGGCCTAATTACAGATCTTGAATTGCCAAGGGTATTACTAGTTTTAATCCAATTTGGCTTTTATAATCATGCAGAAATGGGTTTTAGACGTGATTTTCCATAGCCAGGTTAAATTGCCAGCGGGGAGATTGTTATACTGGGCTAAAATGCTCTAGTGACTTGGATGATTTGGGGCTACCCCCATGACTTAGGAACCCCCTAATACAGAGATGTTGTTCAAAACCTCTGTTGATTGATTCTCCCCGGAATGTTTGGATGGTATCACCCCATCTAATAATCAATATATTATTTTTGTTTATTTCTAATCCAACAATTGGAGAGTTTCCTATCTTAGGCAGTATAGTCCCCCCAGTTTTCATCCATTTTCTCTTCGGATTTTTCATGATAAACCATCCAGCTATGGGGGGATCCCCATTTATGGAAACATAACTTTAAAATTTATATCCCCATATTTTAGCGATATTCATATTCCCATCATGATATCCCATGATAGAAGCCCATCATATTTCCATATTTGGCCGTTGTTTCCCCACATAAAACTCACGTGATCCTCCCCGGAGAGATCAACGAAACCCAGCAGCTCGCTTCAGGCGGCGTGGCCCATGCCAGAGCTGTGCCCTGGCTGTGCGACCAGTGGCGACTCTGACAATGGCTGATTATGATGATGGTCATTCGGAATAGTACTATATATTACTATATATATACATATATTTTATTAAACATATAGCTATCATTATTGACGACGATGATGATGATGATGATGATGATGACGACTATCATTTCCAACTGGCAATGGGTAGTTTGGTCCGAGAGATGGGGATATGTTCATCTCACCAGCTAGGTCCGGTCTAGGCGCATGATTTGGACCTTTCCAGTTGATGATACTGGAGTTACCCAACTAAAAGTGCGATTAAACCAGGCAAAACTGTGATTTAACGCAGAACCGGGGCCTTAGATATTGTTAGATTATATAGATAGGTGGAGTTTGTGGTTGATATGGAGTATTTGGACAGTTCTGAGGGCTTTGGGTATAAAATTCACGTGAAGTACAACCTGCTGTACAACATGCTTTGGGTTACATGTTTTTTGCTGCAACTAGATGATGCAGAGCTTTTCACGTTGTAATGAGTGATTTTCAGATGTAGGAGCAGATTGGGATGGAATTTCGTTCGCATTCACGACATATATTGTTACTCCTGCTTGGGCTAGAAGCTATGACATGCTGCGATCAAGAACTCTTTCTTTTAAGACTTTTTGAGTGTGTCTGAAAAGGGTGCATACCGCACATGGGGGTTTCCTGAAATGGGGGGTATCATCCAATTAGAGCATCCATGTTTGTTCGGATTTTCCATGAAAGCCCGTGGTTCATCCAGTCACGTTGCGAGGCCCAAGTCTTTGGGATCTCAAGGCGCCGCTTGCATTTGGGGAGGTGGAATTTTTGAGACCGATACAGGGGATGTGTCTGAAAATGAGGTATGCCCCAAAAGTGCTATATTTTCATAGGGACAACATGGGGCAGCTGTGATTAGCGGATTTTGGAATATGATGTTGTTGGACACCCAATGGAATGTCAGCAGTTTTGTGGCTTAAATTGACATGTGGGGTACATGTCCAGCTATAAGCCCCTAGAATCACCATTCACATTGGTTGCAATATTGTGAAATGCCATGTGTCTGAAAGTGCGGCAATCACATGGCGAACTCTGCTGCAAAGTCATAGGGGTGAACCAGCAATAAGTTCAATGGGAGAACTACTGATTTTGCTGACTGTTCACTCTAAGATCCGCCATATATGGATGTTTCTTGAAATAGCTTAAAATGGCGGGACCCCAAAATCATCCAACTTCAAGTGATTGGCAAGTTTCAAAGAGGCAAAAACCATGATTTTAGGGTCTGAAATCAGTCCCCGGATATTCATATTGTATCCATTTGTGTATCCCATATTCTTTACCGTACAATGGTATAATATGTTTCTGATTTCCGGTTTCTCGGTGCAATCCCCCATTTTTTGCCCACTATGATGACTATGAAATGACTAGTTGGACCAAAAAAGTGGGTCACAAATCCACATGAATCACTGGTGAATTCCACCTGTTCTGCCGGTGAATTTCGCCCATGGAAGTCATCCCTTGCCACGAGAGGTTCCACCGAACTGGGTGAGCCCGGGGACTCGGACCCCAGCGGGGATGCCCAGCGGTGGGTGGGGGACGGGGGAGGATGGGGAGGATGGGTGTTTTTCAGTGATGTGGTCGTTGGTTTATAAAGCCTGATGCTAACTATAGTTGTAACACGTTGTAACATGTTATAACTATCATAAACCATAGCTATTGGAGTTAGAAATCAACTTCGCTAGCTAGGGATGAGGACCTTTAGCTCTCATTCTATTGGTGGTTGGAGGCTTCAAGTATGAAGAATTGGAAATTATGGCGGGAAAATGAAGCAGCAAGAGATGGTACTAAGAACATCTAATAATTGGTACTGGCAATTAGGAAGACCCCCTAAAGATCTAAAGTCTCATGGATTTTATCGGATGATTTTCGCGGGAGCCCATCCTCACGGCCCTGAGACGCCAGGGATTTGTTGGTTGGGTTCTTCCCAATCTTCAACGAAAACGGTGGTGGGCATTTAAGATTTAAGCAGCAAATACAGGGGATGAGGCATGAGTCAGCAGTTTGTTGGACCCGGATCCAATGCTTTTTATGGCTAAACTTGGAGTGGTTCACTGGCTAAACCTTGTTGTCATTGTTTGGCTCTGAAAGGAGGAATTGGGGGAACGAGTTGTGGGAATGGATATTTTGATCCTTTCATTGGCATTTTGATGGGGAATGATGGGGATGTTTTTTTATATGAACCGGCTTGGTTTCTAAATCATTTATCGTTTGCAGGGTATTTAATATTGGCAATGTTATTTCTTTTTGCGCTTGGTGCAGTATCTAACATTGGCCCTATTGTACTTGAAAGACAACCAATCACAGATTCAGATGTCACATGAACCCACTCAAAACTATCCAAGCTCCCAAACGTCCGAATCTAGAACCATTTGTGGCAAAACGTTTGGAATTGCTATTGAGATCTATTGAAGAGCTGCCATCCAAGGACCAGTTCATATTTCGACAAAAACATCAAAAAATTGATATCTGCTTGGTGGTTTGAGATAGTATATGAATATTTACCAAACCACCTGGGAGATACTATTTATCATACACTGGATTGGTTTAAGGGAAAATTTACAGGAAACCCCTATATTTCATGGGAAAATCCATGGTTTCCTGTAAATTTTCCCATTAACCAATCCAGTGATATATGAAAATGTTCCATCCCCGGGAGAAAGATCCCCATATTTCTGGCATCAGAATGTCAGCAAAGATCTGAGGTGCGGCGTCTTCGCCGGAAGACCCAGGAAGAACTCAGGGCTCCGGTCTGTAAGAGGTTGAAATGGTGGAGGATATATGATATACTAAACTCAGGAGGATATATGAGGATATATAATGATATATATATATATAATATTATATATATATATATCATATTATGTTATATTATATTAAAATATACTATTGCCTGTGGTACAGCCTTTGGTAGCCTGGGGTTAAACATACAGATGCGGGAATCCAATGATTTTCTCTAGAACAATGATCTCTACATTCATGGTGGGTTTTCCACGTCTATGGAAACTAACCATGTTCCATTGCGATCGTGAAGACCTGCACTGATGTCATTTTGCAAGGTGGTTTGGAAGGGAAACCATAACTTAAAACAGGGCTGAAATGTCGTGATGCATCCAGAATTTCAGCTTGGGAGGAGAGTCCCATACAGTTAGGAACTTACTTTTTCGGACGATCCAATTTTTTATTTCGCAGGGGCATCATTTTCGGTGGAAACTATGTATTCCCATATACTCCGAATATATTCCCTATGGATTCCCACAGATTCGCATCGATATGTCAGCCCAACCACCACCTTTTTGGGACGGTAAACATGTGGATCGCCCCAGGCCTCAAGCGTCGCGGAAGGCGGCTACCGGGTCCACCTGGGCCCGGCGGAGTTCGTAGTGAATTTTTGATGTGGAAACTTCCCTCCGGTAATTTAATATAGCTATGGAAACTGACTGGCCCATTTATGGATCATTTACCCATTACCTCCTATTAATTCCTATTATATCCTACTGCAAATGGTGATTTTCCATAGCTGTATTAGATCAACAGAGGGCAATCTGCACGAAGAAGAATGACCAAACTGGTTGCTCTTGTGTTACTGTGTGTTCGAGCCATACTGACAGAAGTGCAAATGGAGCATTCATGTGCCAATCAAATTTGGGACAGAAGCAACGAGACTGGAGATGGCTCAAAAATGAGGGATATACAAATATCATTGGATTGGTTTAAGGGAAAATTTACAGGAAACCATGGTTTTTCCCATGAAATATAGGTGTTTCCTGTAAATTTTCCCTTAAACCAATCTAGTGAAAATAACTGTTGCACACACTCTGCACGACCAGCAACTTTTGATGGCCCTTTCTTCCAGATACAGTATTTGTCCACTTGATTTAATCACACCCATCAGGTGAAGGGGGGACATTTTCAACGACCAGGGTAAGGGGGTCAGCACTTTCAGTTTAATCCTATCCCCCCAAGATTAAACACATCATAAATACCCTCTGGTAAACTAACATAGCTATTGAAAATGGCCATTTATAGTTTATTTACCAATTTTACCTATTAAACATGGTGATTTTCCATAGCTATGTTACTTTACCAGAGGGTAAATGGTCCCAAATAAGTGTCAAGCCCCTACTAGACCATGGTTTTTATATAGAGGGTGTGTAGTATTAGTGGGAAATGGAGTACTGCATCCATGGGCAATCTGGGAACTGGATGCCCGTCACCCAGGAGAGACATCCCAAGAAAGGAACAGGATCCATCCCAACTTTGAGACACCAACGTATTGTTATTCAAATCCCATTTCTAGTTTTTTTGTTCTCTCTCTGCCTCTCTCTCTCTCTTTCTATAGATACACATAGTATCATTGTATCATACATGAAATATACTATAGTTGTGTTGGTGAATAAATATTCAACTATCTCCAGACATTTCTCAGCAAATAATCATAACTCCCTGCAAACACAATATGATTATTGAATATTATGATGGAATTAGGTAAAGAAAACACATTTGCAGATACAACTCAACACACAATCATATTAGCAATTCACGAACATTTAATTCAAATTAGGCCAAAAAAGGCACCATATTACCCCAACAAATCGTGTTTTTTTGTCCTTTGGCAAATCCACCTGGCCGTCCCAGCCTGGAGCAGGTTCGAGTGGAGTTGAACCTGGCTGAGAGGAGACCGTTGAACGACACGAACTGGCGTTGAACGAGAATTGCTCCCGAAGCCCTGAAAAATCCATGGGATAAAAGTGGGAAATCAATGGAAATCAACGGAAATCATATGAAATCACGGGACGAAAATCTAAATGTCGTAGAACTATTGTTTTTTTTGTTTAAGAGATTTGTGATTTTAACCTCCCAAGAAATGATAGACAATTAAACTCCAGGTTCCAACTCTGGGAAGTCACTCATGGTCTCCGAGAATTGCTGGAAGGTAAGATTTACAGGATCCCCCTCTGGTAGTTGGGGGCATAAAAACCCAACGTTTCCTGTACCATTTTGTCTCTAAGCAGTCCATTGTAAAATGATGTAAAATGTATAGAAACCAAGATTTAGATTGCACTTGTGGGATTAAACATGGATCCATAAAAAGATGTTAAGAGATGCTCATACACATCGGGACGACTCAGAATCTATGAAATGTTTGTGGCTCTACAGCTGATAACCAACCGAAAGAGCTGCCACACACCTTTTTGGGACACAACTTGAGCCAAAAGTCCGGCCCATGGCATGGTTTCATGCCCATCACCACTGGATTCCTACTCAACCTTAGGTTGACATGCTTAGTGATTAATTACAGGCTGGATTGATGGCAATTAGTGATACTATGTGATACTAGTTATATATGGGACCTTAACCTGGTGAGCCATTTGCTACGACCAGGATATTATAGCGATTACTCTATTAGTCTATTACTGCGCTTCCATTTTGGGACAACTATACGACTGCATTTTTGGAGGTGTTATGTGGCTCCGATTTTGGGGCGAATTTACCAGCATCCATTCTGCTTGAAACCCAGCAAAAAAAGGATTTGCGGGGTCTTGCTTCTGTTTTCGTTCCTTGAAGCAGTAGCAGCTACTGCAAGAGGCGCAGATACACCTGAACCTGCATAAACTATTTACTGGATTGCTGCAGTGAAGAGTCTCTTGAGCGATGCTACAGGACTGAGGAGCTTGCCTCCAAGAAGACCTTGCTTGGCAAGGTGGGTTTCAAGGAGCCCAGAGCACAGTCAATAACGGTCATGCATTCCTTCGTTGCTGATCTCTTCGACGGTTGGCCGGAATCACAATCTCAGCAAGATTGTCTTCGACAAGGTCCGCCCCTCAGATTTGTGGAGGGACAGACTGAGAGACTTTGCGGTTTTTTTCGGGGCGAAAGCGCAAACCGATAAATGCCTTTTCTGCCTGACGCGCCGTGCATGCCGTGCATCGGCACGGGCCGACTGGAACTGAAAAAGAACCGGAGATACAACGACGGGCGAGACGATTTTTTTTTTTCAGAACGAAGAGCCGGCCCTCGAAAATATGTATTGTCCTCCCTTGGGGATTCTGACCCCCTCTCCGGGCAGTTCCGACCTGCTCCCGTGGTTCCGACCCACGGATTTTTTTTCCCCTGCGCCGCGAAAGAAACTATGCTTCTGAACAGCGTCGCGCGACCCGTAAGGTCTGATACGCATGCTGTCTATATTTACATATACTGTATATATACGTATTTATTTATATATATATATATGCTTTTATTCCTGCATAATATATTCTGTCAGGTCTGATGCAAGGTCGTCTGGCAGGCAGAGCCTCGAAATACATCTGTTAATACTGGTACAAAATATATAGATATGTATAGATTTAGACGCGTATCTAACTGTAGATGTCCGTCTTCTAACTTATGTTGTAGCGCGTCTTACTAAGGAATGCTGATCTTATTCTACGTTATTCCATGTATGTTGTGATCTTCGTTATTCGTTGTAGAGTTGTAGAGAACTATTTTTTGGTATTGTACATCCTCAAGATCATGGTCTTCTTCGGTATTCTATATCCTCGACAACGTGATTATCTTCGGTCCGGAACTCAGATAGACGGGTGGGTGCTTGGGTAACTACATGTAATTGTCTAGATGTCAATTTCCGTGTTTTGTTGTAACTTTGTATAAACGTCTACCTTTATTATATAATGGAAAACAAACGTGAAACTTGATAGACAAACGCGAGACTTTCAAGACAAACGCGAAACGTCCAAAACACACGAAACGAGTTGTGTTTTTTGTGGTGCTTGAGTTGGGGTAGTTATTAATAATAGTAGATATATATGTAAATGGGGATTTAGCTGCCGCCGTAGATAAGAGCAACATATACGAATAGTTCCCGCGGATCGATACAGCGAGTAGGATCTATTATATGTGAATATTAACATGTAGATGTAGACGCAAATAGCTTGCGTAATGATAGCTGCCAGCAGGGCATATACTGTAAGCCCGCTGGCAGAAATAATAGATAGACGACCCCCATTCAAAGAGCCACATTGATAAGTGAGTAATTTCATAGATGTGAATAAACATAGACAGGCCGCTAGCTCATAACTGCCGCCGGCAGGGCATATCAGCCCGCCGGCAGGCCTAAATAGGATAATTAATTACAATTTCTTCCCCCCATTCAAAGAGCCAAATTGATAAGCCAATACAAATAAGCATGTTGTAAATTCTGATAGCTCGGCCACTAGATATTATACTGTAACAATTGCCGCCGGCAGGGCATATGTACGCACACGCACACGCGCACGCACAGGCACAGGCACAGGCACAGGCACACGCACACGCACACGCAAACCCACACGCACAGGCACACGCACACCCACACGCACACCCACACGCGCACGCACACGCGCACGCACGCGCGCACGCACTCTCACACGCCCACGCGCACGCCCACGCACACGCGCACGCGCACGCGCACGCACACGCGCATGCGCACGCGCAGGCGCAGGCGCACGCACGCATGCAAGCACGCACGCACGCACACACGCACGCACGCACACACGCACACGCACACATTGTGGAAACACCCCGAAGGCAGAGGCATGAAATGAGATGAGGTGATATCATGTACTGTTATCATGTAGTCATGAGCATCATGATGGCAAGGGTGGTTTATGGTTTAGCCATCTTGCTATTTTTTTCAACCGAAATGCAGGTATGTGGAGTTGATGATGACAGTTTTTTTTTTGGAATTCACAATGCGTCACCAGAGAGTGTCTTCGTTGGCAGTGATCCCACAAACTCTGTCACTACCCCTGCGTTTGAATTGGGAGTTGAAGGTCTGTATTATTATAGTGAAATCAAAAGTGTAAGACCATGAGTTTGTTACGATTTGATACCCTTTGGTACAGGGTTTTGCTGTCGTCACAAGCTACTGACGTCACAAGCTATATGGCCACAAGCGGTCACAACGTAACAAGGTGAGCAAGTGTTGATGTGATTCACATTGATGAGGATTCCCGCCTTATATCATGAAATGTGGTGTTGAAACAAAATACGTGGATGACACGAGGAAATCTGAAACGAAAGTTCTGGCTCGTCCACTCTTGCGTCTTCTGAAGGGGAATTCTGACATTTGATCTGCTTCTGTTGGGTTGTTCTGATAGGTAACACTGGATGCTTGTGCAAGACCTGCTTCTGTGAACATAGAGTCTGGCAAGTTCTGGAAAAAAAATTGGTATCCCCGGTGGACGTACCACCAAGCTTCCCCGGCACTTTATCAAAGATCCGGTTGCGTGAAACACACACTTCGAAACACCCCGAAGGGAGAGGCATGAAATGAGATGAGGTGATACCATGTAATGGTATCATGTATATAATCATGAGAATCGTGATGGCAAGGGTGGTTTATGGCTTTGGCCAGCTTGCCATTTTTCAACCGAAATGCAGGTATGTGGAGTTGATGACGACAGTTTTTTTTGGAATTCACAATGCATCACCAGAGAGTGTGGGCGTCTTCGTTGGCAGTGATCCCACAAACTCTGTCACTGCCCCTGCGTTTGAATTGAGAGTTGAAAGTCTGTATTAGTGAAACCAAAAGTGTAAGACCATGAGTTTGTTACGGTTTGATACCCTTTGGGACAGGGTTTTGCACACACACACACATCTGGAGCGGATTTTCCCCAAATGAGCGTCTTTGGACCACGCTTGGCATTCTTCCACACTATGCTCAGTGAAGCAAGAAATCTGATGACCTGCCCCGCAAAAAAAAAAAAAACATACATCCGCCAGGACACAAACGGGCTTTCCTCAGTTCAAGTGAACATAAGAGTCAGAATAACCGTAAATCCAAATTTCCAATGCTATCAGTCTGACTATCAGCAGAAAGAATGCCATTGAAGTATTGAAGATCCAGCCATGTAGATGTTTCAGCTGCCACGGCTGCGTTAGAAGAGAAATCATGGCATCATGTATATTGACTATATTGCATTTGAGCCTCCAAACTGTCGTTACGCACGTTTCTTGCCAATGCTGGTGGATTTGCAGAGAAGACCGCTGCCTGGCAAATCAACCTGTTCCCTTCTTGCAGTGGTGAGGCAGCCCTTAATTGACCTGAAAAGGGGAAGAAGGTCAACTCAATCCAACGTGACCTTGGATGGGTGGTGTGCCAGGAACTTTTGGCAGTGCAACCAGTGCCTTAAGCAATGCTGGACAGAGAGGGGCCCATTGAAAGTGACATTATTTGAAACCCACAGAAAAGAGGGAAGCACAGATGTGGCTTCGTTGTAAGTTGTAAGGATGTTTTTTTTGCATTCATCATTTATTTTTTCTTACGTTTGGAATGGAGGTGGCGACCGGTACCCAGAAACAAACATCTAGGTGATGGGCATGAGACCATGTCATTGGCCTGACTTTTGGCTCAAGTTGTGCCCCAAAAAGGTGTGTGGCAGCTCCTTCGGTTTTCCATCATACTCGAAATATTCCCTGCTTGCTAGAATGAAATCAGGCTAAGTCTGCTGAAATCCAGCATGTTTTGTAGCCTAATCTGTGATTCCCCTTGTCTCCTCCAGGACGAGCCCTCCGGAGTTCAGAGTAGATGTCCCGAAGCTCAAGCGCTGCGCTCCGATGTGCGTGCCAGCTAGGAAGTGCTTAGTAAACAGATAATAATATACAATAATATCATTCATACCCCAGTTGCCGATATGGATTATAAATAACTTAGCACCCAGTGACTCAGTGGGACGCACTCTCAAGCAGGGACTTAACCGTACTGTTTTGATCATCCCCATGTCCATATTCCCTGAAAATCTGTGAGCATGTCGAGGAAATGCGGGGAAAAAACACATGACCAACCACATGATAGTTGGTGAAATGCTTCAGAATACACCCAAGGAACCACATGTTCTTGGTTCATGCTTATTCTTTTGTCAGCTGTCTAATATTTTGGTCATCCAAAATTTGGTATCAGATTCCCATGCAACTTTCATCATACAGGTTTGGCTGTCATCATCCGAGACCTAGATGGTACTAGACTTAGCGCGTTATACCCTTTCAAAAATCTGGGATCGATTGGTGTCAATTGCGTAATTTCCAACTACGAATTTCCGTATACATGTTGTATCCAGTTCTGGCAGCATTTTCAAGGTGAGGCCCCCTAGATAGCTAAGTTGGTTTATAACTATGACAACAATATATAACAACGCTTTATTGGTGATATAGCTACTGTTAACTGTAGTATTCATGGGTCTATAAACCAACAAACACAAATATAAACCAATTTTTTCATTCCGGTACTCAATGAATTGCCCATCCACAGCTCTAGGCTTGCGGCCCTCCTGGTCCTTTCTTCACGCCCACCAAGACCAGGATTCTTCTTCACCCAGGGATTGGGGTCGGATTTTCAGCAGAATCACATCATTTTTTGATCAGTTTCCTGTCCTGGGCAAATTTGAAGGACCTCATAGGCACAGCATGGCACAGCGATCTCATCACAAGAGAGGATGGTTGGGAAGGTCATCCGAAGACTCGCGAAAACCTCAGGCCCCGGATTTTCTGAATGGTCGGTGGTCTCATGTTGTTGTTTTGTTTTTTTTTGAGTTTTAAGGGCGTGTTGAAACCACCAACCAGCATTCTACCCTCCAGTAAACTAACATAGCTATTGAAAATGGCCAGTTATATATAGTGGATTTTCCCATAAAAAATTGTGATTTTCCATTGTTATGTTAGTTTACCAGAGGGTAAGTTGCTCAAAATTCTCATTGAGGGGATATGGAAAGCCCCGAAAAAAGGGGTCACCTTTGCCGCAGGACATCCTTCCGTGCTGATGCACCTGTCTTCGTCCCGCGTGAACAGGTGCAGTGCTCGCCGGGGAGGGATTCCACAGAGGAAGTCATGGCGGCTTCACAGAAACAACTAGAAATTTTTGGTGAAGGAAATTCATGGAAATTCAACAATTTTGGCAAGGAAATGTTGGGTTGTATTCGAAGTTCATATTCCAGGCTGCTTAAGATGTTTTGTGCAGTGGATCTAGGTTTGGCCATGGGAAGCAGTTTCAACATGTCGGTTTTCCATCCTTTATTTGGATGAAAATAACGACCATTATAGGCGGGAACCCGCAACAAGGTAATGTGTTCAAGAGGAAACCGGTTTGTTTTTGAAGGTCATAAACAGATTTTCAGGATGTAAACGGGTCCCCAACTCCCAGGTACCCTCTGCAAATTTACGATGTAAACATACGTAAAACGCCTAAATGCTACCATGGCCATGGCTACGTCAAACTAACGAAGGGCAAATGATGGTACAGGAAGGGCCTCCCTGTCGCAAGTTGGTTTACCTCTAGCTATATGGATCCTAAAGTGCGGGCACCCCAAAACCATGGTTGTTTCAATACTAAATCATGGTCTAACGACTTGGATCATTTGGGGTACCCCATATCTACCATCACCCCTAGCTCACCTACATGTGTCAACCAACTCAGCTCGTTTTTGTCATGGCATGTTCTTATCATGTTTCTATATTTGCTCATTTTGTCATTACCATTACCCTCTGATAAATCAACATAAACCCTGAACATCATCAGTTTTAGTGGAAACTAATCTTCCAAGCCCTGCCAGGGTCTATGTTAAGTTACTGGAGGGTATGTTTAATGATCTTTTTAATATCTCAGAATGGCCAAGAAACCCAAGGTCATCGAGGATTCTGTACATGTATTCTTGTTTCCATGCAAGAGTTTTCGCTAGTTGGAGGATCATCCCACGAATCGTAAGTGCTTCATAACCCTAGTGGCTATCCCATATAGCCCATATATGACTAGCTTATAACTATGGTTACAACTCCAATTCCCTTCGTCGAATCGAAGTTTTCATGGTAAATCCTCCATATTTATCCATATTTCCCATCAAAAAATTAGGATGCTCCTCCATTTTCCCATGAAAATTAGAATCCTGAGAAGTTTTCCATTTTTCCAATCCCTTCTCAGGATTCTAACAGGATTCTAATTAACCAATCCATTGATCCAACAGTAAAACTCCAAACTCCGTCAGGACGGCTTCGAGACCCCGGCCAAAGAGGAGGCTTGATGGCCTGTGAAGGGGGAAAGGGAGGCGCTTGAAACGAGAAGATCCTGTGAAATCGCCATGAAAAAATTGGAGCTTTTGGTTGGGAAAATCATGGGAACATGTTGGAGCATATCTATCATAATGGAGGGTTTCAGGGGCGAAAATCGTGGGAAGAATGGGGAATCCCCCTATATATCAAGGGAGGTTTATATCTGGGAAAATGTTGGAAACTATAGGAAATCCCAGAAACAATTGGAGGTTTAAAGCTGGGGAAATCATAGAACTAATCGGGGAATTTTTCCTCACGCCATGTTTGATTAGTGGAGGTAGTATGAATGGGATCACTCCAACGAAAAATGGGGACTTACATGATGACCTGTTTCTATTTTCAACAGTTACGGTTCCTGGGATAATCATCCAAGTGGTAGACCATATTTTTTTCTTGGACTTCTTGGATGGGTATACACCAACTATTCATGTTGATTTGGAGGTTCCCACCTTTTTCAGGGACAGACAATTTTAGAGTATAGACCCCTGGTTTTTATTGCTTACGCTGCCCATTTTTGGATGGTTACCTTCTGGCTAAAGATGCGGGATTTCCATAGCTGTGTTCAATTACCAGGGACCAAATTGGTTCATAACTTCAATAAACTAGGACTCACAATGAACACATGATATATGTATATCAATATCTACTGTACATCTCTCTCTATATATATAGCTATATTGGTAGATTACTGGATGCTCAACCCCCCCATGATTTTCCATAGGCTTTCCCTGATCAAAGTTTTTTTCCAGGCGACCGCCAATGACGAAGTTCGATACGTTCGATCCAGGATGCAGCTGGTTTCAAAAAGTAAAAAAAAACCGTCAGGTGTGGGGAGAGGGTTATTATTGGGTGATTTAATGATGGTTAACAATGACAATAACTGTTATTTTGTACCTATCACAACACTGTCAATTAGCGGTTATCAAATCTAATGTTGGGTGATTTAATGATGTTCATAGCCAATAATGGACAATCAAGTTGACAATGGTCAGTAATGGTGAACTTTGACAAGAATGAATGAGAATGGTTAAGTAGATAAACATGTTATCGATAATCATGTGTCACCATCCTCAGGTTATGAATAGTTAATGAATAGTGTTAATATATGTTAATATGATGAACCACCCAATTGTGGTTATTTTAATGGGCCCAATTTCGCTGAATTAACACTATTAACATCACTAACCACCCACTTATTAGCATGTATTGACAGATTTAATGGGGACAAACAATCTAGTTATGGTGATTAAGGAAGATTCAATCCAGTTGTGGTGTTTTCAATGGGGTCCTTTTTACTTGGACTTTTTTCTTGGCAATGGATTTGATACATGGACGTTTAGCCAACAACAAGTGGGGAGTTAGCCATCATATGATGCAACTGTAACAGAAATTTACCCTGTATCAATCAAACATGGCAAGAGAAAAATACCCTATAATACCCTATATAATATTATATAATTATAAATTGGGGTAGTAGCGGGAAAATCATGGAACTAGTTGGGATTTCCCTTGCTATGTGTGATTACCAGAGGATATCCCGTATAGAACTGGGCAGTGTTGAAAACCCTGGTTGGTTGATGATTATAGGGGATTATTATTTTAACCAATATAATGGAGATTATCAGAATCCATCATGGGAAACTGGTTCTTAACCAACCTGTTTTTCAAGGGACGACGTTGCCGGTTTGCAATAGTGCTCAACTGGGTGATAGTACAAAAGCCACTTGGCAAGTGGGATGCACTCCCAGAGAGTTTGTGGGAAAAGTTGCTAAACCGACCTGCGAATGGTACAGGTATGTACAGTATAGGTTAGAGTGGTCGAAGGCTGTTTTTTACAGTTTCATGGGGAAACAACTAACCAGATCTACCCTCTGGTGAACCAACATAGCTATGGAAAATCACCATTTTTATTGGGAAATTCAACTATAAATGGCCATTTTCAATAGCTATGTTAGTTTACCAGATCTAACCAGGGCATTTTTTTTTTCAATTTCTCTTGCCGTGTTTCCAGGATTCGCCATGAAATTGCACACACATGTTTGGACAACCTGTCAAGAATTATGGATAACGCACATTTTTCAGTCCAACACGAATCAGGTCTGTGTTTTTTTTTTAATGGATATGTCGACTTGATATCTTTTTTGAAACTATTCATTGAATAGTTGATATCTATGTCAAATTGAGATTTTTTAATTTTAAAATAGATATGTCAACCCTATATTCCATCATATGCAACCTGTTATTCCATTAAATAGATATATTATATCCACACCATTTGAATGGGCCAAACGTTTGCGAAAAGAACCTCCCGTGCCAACGGTCCCATGCCAAGGCTCCGAGTACGACAGTACTTGGAGGCGGTCTGACTCGATCAAGGGGATTTGATGGGAAAAATTGTGATTTACCTTGGGAAAATTGTGATCTAATGGGCATTCATTCATTAAAAAATTGCATTTCATTGGAAAAAAAATGGAGATCTTATAGTGACACCATGGATTTAATGGGGATATAATAAGATATACTCGGATATCACCAACCAAAACATGAGGAGACCCTCTGGTGGCATCAATCCAAATGGGCCATGGCTTCCATAGATATTTTCCATGAGCGAAGGGTCACAGAAAATGGGGGTTTCACCATACAACGTGATACAACGTGGTGATTTTGACTCAATACCCCTCTGTCCATGGAGAGTTTCTGGGGAAGCCAACTGTTTTGACAGGTACATTAGGTGAAAATGAGTCACAACTACCTGTTTGCCATGTACAGGTAATTAGATGTACCCAGCTCAGAATCGCCTTTTCTACATTTTGTACCACAAATGTTTGGTTCCTACCACCATTTTCTCCCGAGCTTCCATTCTCCACGGCGGTTCCCAGCCATTGCCTTTGAAAGAAATTAGAAGCTTTTCTTGAGGACAATTTGATGGATTTGATATGATTTGATGGTAATTCATGCACATAGTAACCCCCACTAAGACAGAAACGTCATTTTATCACTACTTTCTTAGGAGCGGATCTTACTTTAACCATCTTGTTCGGGTTTATATTTTATACGTAACCCACTTTTCAATCTTTTTTGAGGGGGTTGATTACATAACGATTGTAGAAGTTAAAGCCACAAAGGCCTTTGGAGCGCGCCCTGTTCGCACGGCCAGGATTCAAAGGGCTCCAATAGAGACGAAGGTGCAGGGGATGACCCATGATGAGAGTCATGTTTTTTTTTTTTGCAGTGCAACTAGCGACATGTATATAGTTTATATTTATACCCTCTTCTAAACCAACGTAAATATGCAAAATGCAAGACCCACCATTTGTAGATGATTTTTCTAGGGAGTCCATCTGGTGTCCACATCTATGGTAGTTTACTCTAGAGCAATTGTAATGGCCAAATAGTTCGCTAGAATTAAAAGAAGTAATCAATAGATTATTGCAGTGCAAGTATGCATCTTTTTTTTTGGTTGGATATTCTAACATATGCAGTTTGTATAATATGTGTATATAACCTCTGCAACTACGTTCTTGAATCGGGGTGCCTGAGCGATTCCAGAACAAAGGTCTGAACTGGTCAGACTATCATTGTAGACAGAGAGGACACCTATTATTTTACACCCTCACTCCCCTCTGATACAGAGGTGATAAAACCAGTATAGACTATAGACCTCTAAAGACCCTTTCTGGGAAAACCCTAGGTGATTTCACTATAGATCTTTGGTGGACAGTTGATGGCGACTTGGTTTGGGATCGGTGAAGGAGAAATTTGAGACAACCTTCCTGCAATAGCATTCCTTATATATGAGAAATGGCTGCTAATCACACATGTTATTCAAATGTATACATAGTTATTCAAAAACTATATATACCATGTATATGTATGTGTATATATATATATATTATATATATATGTGTATATATATACGTAAGATACATATGGTATCAGCCCCCCAAACAAACTCCATGACTAGAGCGGCGCCAGAATGGCAGATCCGGTCCTGTCCTTTTCAGAAACTCCAGGAGAAACGAGTGGCAAATCTCTTCAATGGAAGACAGCCAAGCGTTCCCAGGTGGACTGTGGAGTTGCTGTGGGCACAAATTGCACCAGGGATTCGATCTGGAAATGGGGATAATTTTGACGGTGAGAAACAGGGAAACAATCGATGCATCCTTCAGTCAGCATCCTCATCAATCGTTAATAGATAAAACCCACCATTTGCAGATCATTTTAGATGGAAAACCCATAAGAAAACCATGATATGTCCATGTCTATACCATGATCAACCGAAGGGTAAGCCTGACCAACATGGAACTTGTCAGTTGTTCCTGGAGACAACCCGCCTTTCTCATGGTGTAAGTTACTGTAAGATTAATGGGCTTCATGTAAGCCTGGTGATAGGCCGGGATGACAAGATTCTACTGTATCACAATCTTGCTAGTTGTGCGCAGTAGGGAATGGGGGAATGGGATGATTGTTAATCCCTGCTAAGCACCAGTAAGTTTGTTGGATAGGTTGGGGATGTTTGGGGGGTTGCAACTTACAACCATGGACGATATACCTAGACTTGTAGAACCCCAATGGACCTTGAAGCAATGGGGTTCACAATGGCAGACCTTTGGGAGGAAAATGTACCATTCTTTCCATGACAGAACGCATTCTGGGGCCGGGTCCTCAAACTTCTCACACCGCCTGGTCAACTGTAGGTGGTTTCTCATCTAATCACAGCCGATTCAATGGAACCATGACTCTCTTCAGTGAAACTCACAATTCATTCTGCGAAATTAAGTCATTCAATTCAGAATCCCTCGGCACTTTAATGGATACTGGCGTCTGGTTGGTGGTAGCCAGATTTGGGCACTTCACCTCCCATGGTTATTATCAGCGGCACCATGATAACCTTGACAAGCACAAAAAACAACGAGATGATGGTGATATTATATACATATAATTATATAATATATATTATATAATATATAACTATATAATATATAAGTATATAATATATAACTATATAATATATAAGTATATAATATATAACTATATTATAAAGTAATAATATATAATATAGAATTATATGATATAGATTAGAGATAAAGATAATCGCAACAACAATAATAGTGACAATGACAGTGACAACAGCAATATGTATTTCTAATATATATATATATATTGATAACAGCAACAACAACAACAACAACAACAACAACAACAACAACAACGGCAACGGCAACGGCAACAACAACAACGGCAACGGCAACGGCAACAACAACAACAACAACAGCAACAGCAACAGCAACAGCAACAGCAACAGCAACAGCAACAGCAACAGCAACAGCAACAGCAACAGCAACAGCAACAGCAACAGCAACAGCAACAGCAACAGCAACAGCAACAGCAACAGCAACAGCAACAGCAACAGCAACAGCAACGACGACGGTCATTATCATCACGAGCAAGTCAAGAACCTCCCAGCTGGCAGCAGGTGACTGCGGAGCACCTGCATGGGGCAGGTGTGGATGGCCTTTTTTTTGGGTGGAGCGCGTGCTTCTCAGCATTCCAATGGCTTTGTCAGAAAACAGGGGATATGTCCTCTGATCATTTAACATAGCTATGGAAAATCACCAATTATAACAGGTAAATCATGGTAAATCAACTATAGATGGGCCATTTTCAGTAGCCATGTTAAATTACCAGAGGGTACCTATAAATAGCAATGTTCAATTCTTGTAAATGATGAGAATCCATTGGAATTGGGGGTATCCATGGGTGTCCGAATTCAGAAGTACCCTAGCTTTGCCACCAACCAATAGGGATTTCATCACCCAAATATCAGGATTTCATCACAGGGGGACAGAATAGAGACTACCTTCACAGACTCTGTCAAGACAGAATGCACCTCGTACACGTCGTATGGTGGTTTACGCATGGCCGCACCGGATTTTTCCACAAATCAAGGCTACAGGGAGTTGAAGCTGCCGTTTCTGTCACCTCTGCCGTTGAGCTCCGAGCTGACGTGACTCAGAAAAAAATCGTACGCCAGCCCTTTAGTTGACGCGCCGCGGTCGCCAGCATGGCAAAGCAGGCCGGGGGTGAGCCTATGGGAGAAACGAAGGTTGAAAGATATTGCAACTGGAGTATGCAGATTAAAAAAATGCACACCAGGTATCAATTATCTATACATAGTGTACATACACATATAATCACATATATATATATATATATGTTTTCATCCACAGATTTATACATGTATACAGATGTATGATGGGCATCGAATGACACAGACCTTTTTTGTTGCACCCATCAAAATAGATGAAAATAGCAGGGACTGTGTCTTTATCAAAAGCCTCTCCACCCACCGATCTCCACCACAGGTCCAATTGAGCGACTTCGAGATGCGTCTTGGCAGATTGGTGCCCAACTCTGGCGTCAGAACAGCGGGGAGGTCTATCCATTTGGATCGCTTGACATTGATTTGTGATACTCAAGTAAAGCTATTGTATAGTATCGTATACATATATACAGTATATATATATATACATACAAATGATATGGAATAATATAGAATATAGATATATGACATGCGCCGTGTCGTATTGCACACATCGATTTTGCATCATACCGAGGGTACGCACCCTGGGGTGCGGATCCTTCGGACGGGTGAGATTCGCCAAGTATAAGCCGGACCGCAACCGGGGGGCTGTGCTGGGGAGATTAGTTGCAGGTGAATCAGAAAACGGATTAAGAAACTTTGACTATCCCTGACTATTAATTGGGGAGATTTGGGGGGTTATCCCTTAAGAAATTATATACTGATAAATTAATTACAATCTAAATCCGGGCTTAACATGAATTCAACCTCTTTAACTATGCCCCATTTGCCTTCCCTTGTATCTGGCGTGTTGGGGGGAACCTTGATCTTGGCCTTGCCGAAAAAGGGCTGGTGGCTACCTATCCATGATAACCTCAGAAATCCCAGACCATTAGGGACTATTCGCCAAATATAAGCCATATTAACCCCATGTTTCTGGAGTATATCCAGTTGGGATATCTGAAAATACTCGATTGAATTGAATCTATTGCTTGTAGACCCTTATTGATCCCCACATCTGGAATGTCCCAGAACTGTGACAGAAGGGAACAAAAAATGAAGGGAACCCCAGAGTTTGGATAGCACCGATGGATTTCAACCTGCAGACAGCAGACAGTATTCTTTCTCCGGAAACAGGGTAGTGATACTGGGTGAAACGGCCATATTATTTTGCTTGTGAACTCCCCATTTTCTGTCGATTCAGAATATTCATAGACCGATTTCTTGGAAAGAACAGTTGCTTCCTGCACAATCAATCCGATTTTTGTTATATATATATATATACAACTCGGACAAATATCGGAAATCCCCATGTTAGTTGTATAAATCTCCTGAAATCTTGTTTGAAAACTCAAGAAATGTCAGTCAAGCGTGGTGCGAAAGATGGATTGGAGCGCACTTTGATTTTCTTTCAGCAACCGCAGCGCAGGATGGGAAGTACTACGCTGTGAAGTTCATGAAGAAACACGAGATTATTAAGCTGAAGCAGGCGACCGGGGGGACGGGCAAGAGAAACATGTCTGACATGTCTCAATGGGAAATTGATACAGGATGATATAGGTAGGTACCTGAAATGGTAGGTACCTCCACTCTAGATACCTGAAATGACCATTGAATTTCCTTGGCTTGATTTTTCGAGGGAAAATAAAGTGAAGCAGGAAACACCAAAAGACAATGAGTGAACTAGCCAGTTGTAAGGTACGCATAGATGATTTTTTTTGCCCCCAGGAAATATTGGAATCTAAAACATCATGGACTAGAAGGTGAATAAGAAGAGGGGTAATTTGTGAGGACTCCATCCGTAAGGTTCATGGGGGGTATTGGATGGTTGTTGTTATGGATTCCCAATGTCTTCCCAATGTCACTCTGAACATCCATGGCCCCAATGGATAAAGCTGCTGGCGAACCCCATGGCCCATGGCCAGTCTAAGCAGTTTGTAACACATCCGGCAATGTCGGAGTGGAATAGGGGCATCGGCATGAGTCATCAGGAACGCAGCAAATCCATGCAACATCTGTAGTATGTAGTTGACATACAATTGCATAGGGGTATATTTCCGCACCTATCCTAAGTCGTGGTCCCTGACTTCAGTTGGATATTCTCGAGCTTTTTCCAAATACATCAGGTGTTGTTGGTGCTGCCTCAGTCGATTCTCAGGGAACATGTGTTGGAGATCCTATGTCATTGGCCAGTGGAACTCAGGAACTCCAATTGGAAGGGTGTATATGGGGTATATGAACATGTAACTTGCATGGGACGATCAAAACATGCGACAAATGGTCTATGGTCGTCCCACTATGGAAATGTTGGACATCCTTTAGTTGGCCATTAGAATTCTAGAGAAATACGGTGATTTCCCCCCCCTCCCCGCATGAAAACCACCGGACCATCTACAGGTACTTCCCCACCGGATCCCGACCGGCAGCGGACCCCCCCCCTGTTGGCATCGGCAGGTGGATCACATCAACAACGAGAAGAGGCTGATGGCTCAGATTTCCTACCCCTTCATCGTGAACATGATGGGCTACTCCAAGGCGGGCTGATGGCTGCAGATGGCTGCGGGCTGATGGCTGGGGCCATGGCCCAGTTCGTTTCGAGGATTTTAGCGTTTTGAAAGGTGGCGCTTTTTCACATACCTACGGCACAAATTACCAGAGGGTAGTGGATGTTTTCCTGGTGCGAGATGGTGATCTATGTGGATAGAATAATCAACAGTATGATGAATGTAGTATCACACCATCCAGTTTTTAGAAGTTCCCAAGCAGGCTTTGCTGGGCAACTTTCTCAACAGGGTGGACCCAGAGAGGCCTACTGGTTGGCAAAATGGGGTATACCCACCATTAGATAGCAATTTTTGTAAGGTGAGAACGACGCTTAACCATGAGATGTGTTTTTGAAAGTAATTTCAAGACATACCCAAATCTTCTAGCAAATTACTATATACATACTCCCAAGTGACACAGACCCCGAACGATGCTAATTCCTTTAGGAAAGCCGCTTTCCAACCTCCTATTTAGATCTACTTAGCAGGGTGTATGTTAGTTGCGGTATCACTTATTGTAGGTGCAACCCCCGAAATTCATCAGGGTTTCTGAACGCGGGTTTGACATTCCTGCCGGGATTTCCAACCAGATGGATCATTGATCATGGATATTCTTGATCTAGCTGGCCATCACACATGCAGACTTGGTGCGGAGAAGTGCTGGCTCTCCAGAAGTGCTGGTTACATTCCCACATGTCTTTCTCCCTTCCATTGCTGTCTGTTTAAGGTAGTTTCGAACCTGCGTTCTCAGGATTTCTCAGGCACTCTTAAACCTTGGTGGGGCAGGTTAGTGGGTTATTGATGGTTATTGTAATTCTTTGCAACATGTTGATGGAGGAAACTCAACCTAACGGTTCGAATGGCTAAACGATACCTTTTTAAGTTCAGGATTGCTCCAACCCATTCTAGGCAAACAACTAGTATATTATAACATATTTTTACATTTCTTTGCCATTTGTTGACCTCTTTATCCACCCATGCTCCCCCCAAACGTATGCGGGGTGGCTCGGGAGCACCTTTGGAAGACATCTGCGGATTTGTGCTTCAGGACGATCACTTTGTGTACATCGTTTGGGAGCCCTAGTGGGCAATAAGGAAGATATGATGGAACTCAGCGAACTAGCCATAGAGGTTTCCAGCTTGGAAAATCGTCTGTAGGGGATTTTCCGGCACGCACATGTTTGATTACCAGAGGATAGATGTGGAAAAAAGGATGGGTAAACCATGGTAAACCCCAGGAAATGGCCTAGATCTTCTAGATTTATGGCAGAATGGTGGATTTTCAGTTGAATTACTGGAGGGTAGAAGCTACCAAAGTGACCAAAGTTGGGACATGGTTTGGGATGTTATGGATACTTGGATGATCCTGGAAACCAGGGGCTTGAAGCCATGAGAACAGGACCACACAAGGGATGAACAAGCCTAGTTGCCAACGATGGATCCCAAAGATCTCAGGATATCTCTGCTTGGTGGAGCCCCGGACACGGTGATGATCGAGTTTCTTTGAACATGGGGTACACGGAAAACCTATATAAAAAAACGTAATGATTGATGATCTTCCCCATTAAGACATTCAACCATTGCTCTTTTGGTGCCCCATTTTTGGGCAGACCCATTTGAATCCATAGGGTACTCGCAACGCCGTAGCACGTTCCCTGCCTCCAATGCTGGCCTTCCGGACTCCGAAGCCGATCCGAAACTCTTGGGGTGAGATCGAAAGAAGATACCACGTGGCCGTTGAATGAAAATGGGACTACCTTCGGCAATCAAACAAGGCAATTGAAAATTCCCTATGAATGTAGGCTTTGATATGTTTTAATGAGAAAGTGAACAATAAACGGTGGGTTTTCCATTGCCATGTTTGATTACCGGGGGTTTTAGGGTACTGGGGTACCCTATTTTAATACAACCCAATAGACCAGCAGTTTTGCTTTGCTTCACAAGATGAGGATGTTGTGAGATTGACGAGTGTGCATGACATAGTTGATCATTGCTGCCATTTTCCGGTGAGACAAACTGCAACACAGACAGGCAGAGCTACAATGCACTTGGCGATAAAATGAAGTACCAACTTGGTCATGATGACCCTCTGGTAAACTAACATAACTATGGAAAATCACCATATTTTAATGGGAAAATCAACTACTTCTATGACCATTTTCAATAGCTGTTTTGACATTACCAGAGGGTACTTCACCCTCCAATTCCCTTGAATCGCTGATGGCCAGTCAACCTTCTGGCGGAAGGGAGGCGCTGTCTGATTCAAAGCTGGTGGGCTTAGAGGTAGTGAGCTTGCAAGGAAAGCGATGGAAACGTGATGTGCCTGGGCTGTTTGATTTGAGATGGTATAATTTGGCTGTATAGGTAATTACTCGATACAATGCATCTCACATGTGATGTCTACCATGGTTTCCCTAGATTTACTCCCAAATGGCCCAAATGCAAATAGACCAAGCATGTATCGACTTATAAAGGATTTGGTGATATTCGGTGGGTGATGTCAACTATTCGGAAGAAATTCCAGGAACAAATATGGTATCTACTTTTGACACTGGCTTTCACCACAGAACTGTTGACTTAACTTCCATGCCCAATACCCTAAATGACAAACGATTTTGAGATTTGTTGCAGGCAGATGGTTCCAACTCTGCTGAGGTAGAAGATTCCATGACTGGCCGCCAGCTGCGCAAGATGATCAGTGCAGAGTTGCCTTCCAAGCCCGGCTCACACATCTCGCTGCAGCACGGATCGTCGCCACTGAGCTTGGACCAGACCCTCAGGCAACAAGGGATCGTTGGAGAAGGCGTCACCTTGTCATATCTTTGGCTTCCTGTCAACATCTATGCCGCCTGGCGGTATTTGCAAGGAGAGCCGGTAGAAGATCAGGAGTTCTCGCTGGAAGGACTGACCCAGATTGAAGTAGTTTTTGAAGAAATTATACGAGTGGATCGGCTGCTGCAGAACTTACCAGGTAGCCTTGAACACCTGGAAATCAGAGGGAAGAGCCTGACGGATGTCAACTTTCCAAGTGGACTCAAGAGTTTGACTGTATTCAACTCAAGCTTGTATCAAGTGAGTTTGCCACCGGGTTTGCAAAGCTTGGCCTCCATCCAAAGCATGAATGGTGTTGCCTTGCCAGCAGGTCTGCAGAACTTGACCTTTGGCGTTTGGTTCAACGAGAGCTTGGATGGCGTTGCTTTGCCGGCAGGTCTACAAACCTTGACATTTGGCAGGGACTTCAACCAAAGCTTGAATGGTGTAACCTTCCCAGCAGGCTTGCAGAATTTAAGTCTTGGAGAGGACTTCAACCAAAGCCTAGATGAAGTGTACTTTCCAACAGGCTTGCAAAGTTTGAAGTTTGGCTACTGGTTTAACCAAAGCTTAGAGGCGGTGAAATTGCCGACAGGCCTGCAAAATCTGACGTTAGGGTGCCTATTTGACCGCAGCTTGGATCGCGTGACTTTGCCACTAAGTCTCAGAAGCCTGACTTTCGGTGAAAGGTTCAACCACAGCTTGGACTGCATCACTTTGCCGAGAAACTTGCAACGTTTGACTTTCGGTGAAATGTTCAACAAGAGCTTAGGTGAAGAAATCTTGCCGAAAGATTTGCAGCATTTGACTTTTCAGGACACCTCTAGGGATGAGGTATTGGTATTCCGTTTGGGTGTTGGAGAGACGAGCCTGGCTTTGCCGCCAGGTCTTCAAAGCTTGACTTTGGGCGGTAAGTTCCAGAGAATACCTTGTTTGCCAGCAGGACTCAAGACTTTGACGTTGGGCAGAAGGTCCAACATTTCCACAAGATTGGACCGCGTGAATTTTCCAGAACGTCTCCAAAGTTTGACTTTCGGCCGATGGTTCAACTCGCCATTAGTTGGCGTGACTTGGCCACCAAATTTACAATCTTTGACACTTGGCAGAGATTTTGACCAGAGCTTAGACAACGTGGCGCTGCCAACAAGTTTGCTAAGCTTGGCCTTTGGTGATGGCTTCAACCAGAGCTTGAATGGTGTAACCTGGCCAGCAGATTTGCAGAACTTGACTTTCGGTGAGGGATTCAACCAAAGCCTAAATGAAGTGTCCTTTCCCACAGGCTTGCAAAGTTTGAGGTTTGGCCGCTGCTTTGACCAACGTCTAGATCGCGTGAAATTGCCGTCAGGCCTGCAAAATTTGACTTTTGGCCCCGTCGCATTCGGACAAGGCTTAGATGGCTTGACTTTGCCTTTGGGTCTGCAAAACTTGACCTTTGAAAGCTCACATGAATTGATCTTAGATGGCTTGACTTTGCCAACAGGTCTCCAAAGCTTTACGGTACACGAAGACGGATTGTGGTTCCTTGCGAATTTGGATGGTGTAGATGTGCCAATGGGTTTGCAGGAAGTTCGTTGCAGTGGCTTGTTTCTGAGTGCAAAGCGCTGACTAGGACACAAACCAAAGCAGGGCCAGAACTTGGCTTAGTTCCAACACTCCAAGTGCTCAGTACTCGGGGCTGCATAACCAGGTTAACGACTGGGGACTCTCCCGCAAATTTCACTGGGTTGGTTGTAATTGTAATATCTTACTGCAGGGATGCGAACATCAGAGGGTATACTCAGAATCCGATCTTGATGTTCCGAATATGATGAAATTTTCTTCCCCCCAATTTTCACAGCCTCAAAAAACAGACCAGATTTCGTTGACACCAATCTTCCAGTTCATCTTCCCCTGGCAGGGTCTATGTTTACGGGAGGGCAATACAAACCTCTACGGATCCGGAAAAACCAATGGCATTTTCGCGGCAAGGTGAAATCCAGTGGTATCCTGTTTCCGAAATATTTCCGAAAATGCCGGAAAATCTCTAACGTATTTTGGGACGATTATTCCAGGTGACATTTCATTATGAGAAAAAGATCTAAACGGTCCATGTAGAAACCCTTACTCGAGAGGTCTTGCGAACTAGACATAGCGAACTACCCAAAGCGACCACTTTTGTTGGTGACGGCCTTTGTGACCCTTAGTTTTGGTCTTTTCTCATATTGTTCCGAGGGTCGCTCGACCACCACCGAGAGTAGAGTAGCTCTTTTGTTCTAGTAATTCGCTTCAATCATCTGAAATCATCTTGAATCAGTCTCTTAATTTAGCAATTGAAATCATTCCAATAATGGTTCTTTGCTGCTCAAATCCCCAAAACAGAGGCATTGATTTTCAACAAGAACAAGGGTTTCCTGTGAAATTTGGGAAAATCAACCCTTTCATAATATTATAATTTTGCTTGAACAATTCCACAGAATTCCAACCCAGTGATCATCTGCTGATTCTTCCCATCACAGTTGAAATCAATATACTTGACTCTCACACGTTCCTCAAGTATTGCATTGTAGATTCCCAGTCATTCCTTGATGTTGAAATCCCCAAAAAACATGGCCCTCACCGTCGCGCCGAGATCATGGAATGCATCAGCGGTGGCGAACTCTTCACTCACCTGCGAAGGGTGAGGGCCCCAGGAGATGGCCAGTCGGTCGAACAGATGTATCTATTTTCTGTGATCATGGAAATTAAGGGAACTGTCATCAAGAAACATAGGGTATAAGAAATAGCAATACCAATACATGTATCTATAGAAATATTATATAATATAATAGAACATGTTTTTAGACATATTATATATAATATTTAATAGAACATGTTTTTAGACATATTATATATAATATTTAATAGAACATGTTTTTGGAGGTATATAATTGCGTTGAGGTACACTGGGATATTTCACCAACAACATGATATGGGTCGGTCCAGAAATGATTTCAACATGGTGGCAATATACGGAAATCATGATCTGACCATCAAAGAGGGAACGGGGTTGGTCCAGAAATGCAGCAGAGCCGATTTAGCGGCAACAGATGGCAACTTGAATGGAGAAAAATATGGGAAGATGAGGTTTACCCTCTGGTAAACTAAGATAACTATGGAAAATCACAATTTTTAATGGGAAAATCCACTATTTTCAACAGCTATGTTAGTTTACCAGATTTTTAAACCACAGGATTTCGTTTTTGGTAGCCTATTTTTATGGGAACAATCCCATCTGATCCAAGATATTTGGGTAAAGCATTGCGACCTCACCACCACGTCGCCCGAGACGATGTCGTTGCGCGCAGTTGCAGTGCAGAATCTCTGTTTCAATGAGGAAATACCCTCTGGTAAACTAACATAGCTATTGAAAATAGCCATTTATGGTGGATTTTCCCATGAAAAATGGTGATTTTCCATATATAGTTACGTTAGTTTACCAGAGGGTAAGCTTTCCAAGCGCGTTTTATTCGTCACAATTTTCAGACAAAGCTATAGCTACTTGTGAGGGGACGGCAGATCACCCATGCTGAGGCTCGAAAGTTCTCAGATGAGCAATCCAAGTTCTACGGCTTACAGGTGCTTCTATCCTGCTGGTCTTCGGGAAAGGTGGTGGAGGATGTCTGTACAATCCAACCATGGGGGTTTGACTGTGTGACCATCATGGGCATTTGACCATCAAAAAGCTATGGGGATAGCCTATAGGATTGGTGAATGATGCTTGGTTGATGATTTTGACATATTTTGACTATTGGGGTTGACCTTCCGAGTATGAAGATCAACTGAGACTCGCCATGAAGACCGACCATTTTCATGGTTTAATTGACACTGCTCATGCGGGAAGATGATCCTAGTCTGAAACCACCCCATGAACCCTCCAAAGGAGTGTTGCTTGTGTCACAATCTTGAGACTGTTTTCTGACACAACCAACCAGAAGATCACAGAATATCAGAAACTCCTATGCCTGGAAGTGTTGCTCAGCTGAAATGGCTTTTTGACTGCATCTTTCTTGGGGTTGCCCGTTGTTTGGTCTCATATTGGTTCAGTTCCTGTTGGCATGTTTTTCCTGCCGCTCAATGAAAAGCTCGTTTGAACCATGGACTTTAGCATAGTTTGGCTATGCCAGACCCTCTGATAACCAAACCTGGCTAGCTGGACGATATTCCTCTTCTAGTTGGCCAATGTTGCAATGAACAAAACCTCCAATTTATGACGTTTGGGGAATGTCCCAGCCCACTTCGCCAGACTGCTGCTGCCTTCGCTCACATTCACAGTGGCTTGGTGAGATGTGTTGTTCACCACCAGCCAGAGTGGGGTGGGGAATGATCTTCAACTGAAGGGACAATAGGAGGATTTTGCATATGGATTTCAGAAATTTATGCTGTAAATGCAAATGGGTTTGTCTTGAGCGGTGGGGGATGTACGTCAAATTTTATCATTCGCGTGTTTTACGAGGCAACATGAGGTTGTAAACTACTGGAGTTCGTTGTTTTCCCCATTTTTTCAGGCAACCCCGTATCCACAAGATCAGCATCAAGCCCTTCAGGGGTTGACCAGTGAAATGCGGCTAATCTTTTGACACACGAATGTGGTGTTTCTGGAAATGGGGTATAAGGTATACGGTATAGCCATGTATAGCCCCAAATTGTGAATTTTATAGAGAAAAGAATGATGAACCGATGGATTCAGGGGTGCCTCATTTGCAGCAAACCCACCATATACAAGTGTTTCTGAGACTTGGTATATCCCAAATATTTCATAACATTTCCGAAGCCATCCACGTATATTGCTATATACATCTATGTACATGGTGCATCCCAAAGAACTATGGTGGTCTTTCATATATGGTTCTGAAATCCACAAGTCGTCGTCTTCGCTGGATTCTTCGGCTTTGCCCTGAGGTAAGAACATCATCCATCGAGACTTGAAGCCTGAGAACATCTTGCTGAGCAGGGGATCCCACGGAATGTGGGACCGTTTTTTAAATTTGTTGTGGTGGGGAAAATTAGGGATTGAAGCGGCAAAAATAGAGTAATGTTAATTGTGAATGTTGACAAGATGTAGTTGCTGGATATTATGATATATTTTATGTAATTTTCAATGGTTATTTATGATTATTATGTATATTATATGTACTAAGAACATGTTTATGTTTTTTTTTTTGCATTTTTGTGGGCTGGAAAATCGGGTTTAACGCCGCAAAAAGGGTGATTATTCCACGATTCAATAGGGGTTCAGTTGGATTTTGGGAAGCCAACTGAATCGGTAGGGATTTAACGGTTAAACATGGACAATTAAAGTCAGCAACACATGGGAAGAAATGTACGTATCACAAATATGGGGAGAGCAAATGGATGGGGAGTCTAGTACGACTTCGTCTTTTGCTGGGATAAATGGGGAATATATCCAAACCAGAACACGATAAATTCAGAGCATCGTAGGATTGTGACTCAATCATCCATCAAGGATCAACCCCTGGTGCCAGCAATGTGCGAGGGATATTGACTTACATCTTATGTATAAATATCCCCTACTGGTATGTGCTAGTAGGGTAAGCATCCACCCTGCGGAAGGTCATATCAAGGGCTCTGTAGGGCTGCGGATTGCCTTCCTATAGAAGTGACCACGGAAGAGCTCAGTATCAAAATGATGAGCCCAAGAAATCAGCTGCGGAATTTTTGTGGATGGTAGATGATCCGGGATGGGAATGATCTTGAAGTCAAGCAATTTAGAATCTGAGGATTTCATTCAGCAATTTCTTCCTTTACATGAAACAATTTAGGACCTTTGCAGATGTCTCCAAGCTCAGGTCCAAATGGATATTCCAAGCTAACGGACTTCGGATTTGCGAAGATTGTGGAACCAGGCGCATTTTTGTTCTGAAAAGACCCCAGAGAAGTTGATCACCCATCAAAAAATGAGGGATGTAGCCAACAAACATAGGGTTCAAGCAGCCAATATGGATGTGGCTAGCAAAGATTGAGATTTCTATATCCCAAAATGCTAAGTGTTTGAGGGGCTTTGAGCAATGCAAACTGGGGTTGTGACCCAAAAAACGAACGGGGTACCTGGAGATTTTACTGCCCATTTTTAGATTGCTTTCAGGATACGTGTTTGGTGAGCAAAAATGATTGGGGTATATTGGGTTTGCCCTTTGCCATATAGGATACATACAGTATTGTATTGAGATATACTCATGTAATCTCATGTATCTCAATCTGTATATTATATACACAAAGATACACAAAGCATGTACATATTATACATATGTTGATATGGTTCGACAACAATCAAGAATTATTGGGACTCGCTCAATTTGCATGGTCATTGGTGGAGACTACACCATGCAACAACATTGACCCCACTGGTTGATCAAGAGAGGGTTGGCCTGGTGTGAACTAGCATACCCTCTGGTAAACTAACACAACTATGGGAAATTACCATTTTTAATGGCCATTTTCAATAGCTATGTTAGTTCACCATAGGGTAGATATGGACATGAACGGGTTATCCTAGGGAGATAATCTACACATGTTGGATTCTCATGGATTTCTCCATATCTATCTACTGGAGGGTCACATCGATTTTCAACAACCAAAGGGACGTGACATCATTGGTTGGCATTGCCAGGCTCAACAACTATTTATACCAATCATGAACTTCCCCTCCCATATTACCGCAGGTTCAAACATGAGAGTGGTCGGGGTAACGATTGCGGGGTCTCCCAAAAGAATCAGCAGATTCACGGAAGACTTACACTAGAAAACATGAGAAAACATGAGAAAACCACCAAAGAAATTGGAACAATTCAGATGGTAAAACCATGGTTTCCCAATGCATTTCTCCCTTGAAAATCCATCCTAATCATACATATTCCACCAATGAAAAAGCATTCTAGATTAAAGTATCAAAATTGGGTGTATCAACATATACAGTATATCACCGTGATGTATAGCTATGTAAGAATTGACATCTTTCTTTCTTCCAAAAATTGATGGGCTTCTGTTTCGACCGCTTTCAGTGGTCCATCCCGACTTGAAACGCGCCCCGCTCCAAAACAGGCACTCGTACCTACACCTTGTGCGGCACCCCCGAATACATCGCACCGGAAGTGCTCCTGAACAAGGCTCGCCTGGAGAGCACCCCCAAAAAAGATAGAAATGGTGGACACCTGGGACTTATGGGGAAGACATGTTGAATTTGCCGTACTGGAAATATGTTTCAGCATCTTCTTGAGGGTTAGCACGCATGCTTTTGATTGGAGATCATAATCCATGAACTTGGTGTTTCGCATGGAAACCAGCCACTGTTGTTTTCAAATTGCACTGACACGAGTTGTCAGATTGGCTCGACTGACAAGTGGAGACCGGGGGAAGATGATCCCCTTATTCTGGTTGGTGGTTTCAGGCCCCATTTGAGATTCTGGGAGGATGATCCAAGTTGACATGAATCGACTCATTCATATTTTTCGGAATTTTTGGAGGGGTCAAAAACCACCAGCCAGATACAAGTGGGTGATGTTGAAGGAGGAGATTTGATGTTTGTTTGAATGAATATGGAGCTATTTGTGTTGAAACATCGGAGATTGACATGTGCAAGGACTGAACAGAGGTTAGATGGTGAAGAGTGATTTGATGATTCGGTGTTCATGTCTGCGACTGCACATAGTGACCAAACCCGTGAGACTGTAAGACGTTGACGTTGTGGTGCTTCTCGTTGTGGGTTTTGCTTTCGGGAGCTTCCAATCACTGAAACAAAAAGATGGGATCCCAAGGCAATGTGGACTTCGCGTCTTTGGTTACCCTGCAATCAAGAAATATGAGCAATGCCCCAGGCCCTTTGCAAAGCCAACAGCGTGCTTGGGATCCCCCAACTGCAGAATGAGATTGGGAGAATTTGCAGGACAGCCATGGACAGCCCATTATTTCACGCGGAAAGTCCGTACTTTTTCCCGGAACGTTTGCCCTTAAACGAGTCCATTGAAACAACCCCCACCATCCGGAGAAACTGTCCATTTTACATAATTTTACCATTTTAGATCCCCCAAATTGGGGATTTTGTCCCTGCAAACTCCCAAAAAAGATGCTATCCTGCTATCCCCCTGTTTGCGCAGGGACACGGCAAGCCAGTGGATTGGTGGACTCTCGGTGTCTTGGCAGCGAAAACAACGGGAAAGAGGGGGAAAGTGATACGACTAAATATCTATAAATGGAGGATCTTCCATTGCTAAGGTTTGAATACCAGAGGGTAACCCTCATTTTATATATTCATTTACTAAATTTACTATAAAGAAGGGTTACCCTCTGGTATTCAAACCTTAGCAATGGAAGATCCTCCATTTATACATATCCATAGTTCGATTATTTTCCCAGCTATAAACCTCCATCTAGAAACCTCCATCTATATACTATAAACCTCCATCTATAAACCTCCATCTATAAACCTCCATCTATAAACCTCCATCTATAGGGGATTTTCCAGCTAGCCACGTTTGATTGCCGGAAGGTTAAACCTGCAAAATGACAATCATTCCATGCTTCAGTGAGGGTTAAGATGGGTTTACCCATCAATCAACCATGACAATGGTAGAATAGAACCAAGAATTGTCATGGCATATCATGAGATGACAAGTGGGATATAACTGGCTGAACCGGATGGCTACGTTCCCCCTGGAAATCCAACCGTTCGCCATGGAAAACAAGGAAACTGAAGTAAGTCGGATCATTTCCCAACATGTTGATTTTCCGCATTATTTGGGAGTACGATCCCAGCTGACTCATCCACTTACATCCCCAATTCTATCCCCGAAGAATCTCCATGAGTCAAAACCCTGGTACCTAGTGAACATCAAAATAGCTGGTAAATGGATGTTCATCCCATTAAAATAGCTACTAATAGGTGTTGACCCATCCCCATATCCTCAATTGACTTTCCGGTGGCCACCCGGGCCGTAGGGCCGTCCCAACGGTGCAAGGCATCCTGGTCTACGAGATGATCTGCGGCCAGCCACCCTTCTGCGACGAGGCGGAACGGATGGAGGGACGTGGCCCTGGATGCAGACTTACATGGCTTCCCGCAAAATGGTACTATAGAAATGGAGGATGAACTACAGAAATACTATAGAATACAGAAAGAATACTATAGAAAAAAAACATGGATTTGGGGATTTTTTATAAACCTAGAGAACATAGAGAGAACGACAATGGTGGATTTACCATAGACAAATTCGGAGTTTGGGATTGAACTAGGGAACAGAAAGATAAAAAAGCAGATATGACCCCAGTTCCAGAAGGAAATATCTTCTTGGGTTCCCCCAGTTCCAACCATTTGTGTCCATCTGTATCCGTTTGTAATGTAGGGATTCTTCACTGTCACAGGGAAACAAGCATAAAATTCGGTGAAGGAGAAAAGATGATTCCCCTCTTAGGTCTGGTTGATAGTTTCTAGCATTTTATATTTTCAATCGTTGGATTGGGTTAAGGGAAAATTTACAGTAAACCATAGATTTTCCTATGAAATATAGAGGTTTCCTGTAAATTTCCCCTTTACCCAACCCAATGATTCACCCCTGGAAATGGGAGGATGATTCCAACTGACTCGCACATTTTTCCAGGGGCGTTGAAATCACCATCCAGGCTTTTGTTCTGGAGTCATTTACAGAGAAACCTTGAACTGATAGGTTCTACGTGAGTTTTCCGGGGTGTACTACCGATGAAGAGGGATCAACAGATGATCAACATGGGAATTTCACCCAAAAAACGACGGGTCATGACATAGGCCTAGTCACTGGTCGCCCCTGATTTACCCATCAAGTTGGGTATCAAACAAATTGCGAACAAATCAAAATGGCGCCATCCATTCATTTATCAAATAATAGTGTTTATCAACAACAAGGCAGATTCCACCTGCAAACTGACCGTATGATGGGCCATGCGCCGATGTTGACAATCACAACCGGGGACCCACAACTGGATGCGCCTGCCTGCAACACACAAGCATCCACCGTGGCTTGAAAACTTGAACAGCTTGTAATGGTTCTTGTGCTTCACTCGCGGATATTCAACAAAAGATCGGGGCTGTGGGAGCCCAGTAAATGCTGGGTCAGGAAGAAAGAACTGTTGGATATTGGCCGCTAGGGAGTACACATACGGTATTTACACACATAGTAATTTGGCGTCATTTTCATGTCATTTCAAGATGCTGTAAGGAATCCCCAGAAAACCTCCAGTTGTTTTCCACTGAAGCAACTGGGACTTTGATCGGTTGTCTTTGCGCGTCGCCACGTCCATGTGAATACTGTTTGATAGCCTCAGGCAAATGCACAAAACGAAATGGACATCCTAAAATCTACAAAAGGGTATAACATGGTATAACTGAAAACATGTCTAAACCAAATAGCTGTTTGAATGTGAAAATTGATGATAAATCATGATAAACCATGGTATTTCGGAGTACCCTGTTTTCAGACAATCTCAACTGGGGGTGTTTTCCATGTCTAAGCGCCATCTCCATGCGCCATAACTGGTGACCCCCAAACAATCTTCCGCCTGGTCTGGTTGCATCCCCATAGCAAACATCAGTAGTATAGAAGCACAACCAACACACATAAACAATCATAAACGTATATGATTATACGTAATGTATAGTATTTCATACCTAACATATGATATATGTTAAAGATAGACAAAGGTAGAATATATATATATAAATATGTACTATGTAGTATATATTAACACATAGCATGCAACATATGTATGTATATGTATACACAGTATGTAATATAAATTCGTATCGAATATATAGTAGCGAATATCATACAAGTTGAAACATAGCATATACATCATTCAATACACAATGTACAATATATATATATAATATTATGTACAATATAATATACAATGTTATACAACATATGATACATGGAATATGATATATTATATATAAGATATGATATATGATATATTATCTACAATATATACGGTGTAACCTACATGCATTTTTCAACACACATATATATATATATATATATATATATAGATATGATATTCAAAGAGAACACAACAGAATGCAATATAATGTAAAGTAATGTAAACTTTGCCGCGCGTGTTTTTACAGATGAACATATATTTCCATTTATCAGGACCTGTTGCCTATTGGATGTGGCGTCGCGACTCTGATGCTTTGCATCAGCAGCTCTCGCTGATACGGAGGTTCAATTCCTCCCAGGTCCGTTTTGCTGTTTGAATTTCGCCCATGTAGTTGCATCCTGCTTACGCCCCATCTGTTTGTCTTGTGTCGGCCGGAGCTATAAATGTATCCACACAACCCCATTTGTGCGCTATGTGTCCTCTTCAAACTAGCCATACATGAAACATATACACACACATAAATGGCATACATTGCGTCCATCTATGTACATGATTGTACATATACATTGCCATGTAGCAACTCCCCAAAAAGACGGTCACGGTTAAATCTTGTTCATCCAATATTTTCGGATTGGATTGTGCAAAGCCGCTTCCGAATAACAGGATCCCATGGGCATCTACCAAAAGATCTTGGCTGGCAAGGTGGTGTGTTGGGAAGGGCGGAATTCGGGCGTGGCAATGCGTTGCGTTCAAGCCCTGTCGATTCATGACAACCCATGTGTTTAATGGGATTTAACCACAAAGCAAGGGGGTTGAGCCATGGAAACACCCTCTGGTAATTAAACGTAGCTATTGAAAATGGCCATTTATAGTGGATTTTCCCATTAAAAATAGGGATTTCCCATAGTTCTGTTAGTTTACCAGAGGGTAGTTGAATGTAGTTGAATGTAATTGATGAATATTGAGAATTGATGGTTGATTGATGATGAGTTTGGGATACCAACCCATCTCTTGGGGATTTTCATGATCAATGAACTGGGAATCCCGTTCAACTAACCATCCAATATTATAGAATGACTGAGGGTTTGAATAAATGGGTACAGCATGTCTTGAAATGCGGGATGCAACCCAAGACCGTTTGGACGGAATGATGATACAACCGCGAAATTTTATAGGGCACCCTATTTTCAGGCAGACCCGAATGCTCCCGAGGTTCACGGTTGCCTCAGCCAAGTTTTGAATGCAACCTCTGTAGGGGAATCCGTGGGTTCATCAGCCATTGATTTCCTGTTGGAATGGCCATGAATTGGGGGGGTACATGTGAATCCACCACTGGGTGATTTGCGTCACATGTGGCTCTGCGTCAACAATTTTCACATACCTGACTTCAAAACACCACAACTTTTCGGGAACAGGGCATGACCATCTCCCCCTTTTGGGGATGTCATTTGGTCCCCGATAGATAACCATCTCAAAATACAAAATCACCTATTCCAGCTTGGTGAAAGACTATGATTGGAGGGTTTTCCAATGACATTTGCTAAATTCTTGAACTTAGTGATGGGAAATAATGGCTAGTAAGCAGTTGGAAAGCCTAGTAGCTGTTCCAAAATCGCCTTGTGTCAGTCTGGTGAATCATTTTGACTCAATTAACCTATCCCATCATATCGCCATTGATATCCCCATGATATCCCCATTTCTGGATAGTTCTGGATATTTGTGGTTGATTTCATTTATAGCCAAACCATCCATACCAAGACTCCGAAACTCCCAGCATCAGCGAAACGAGCGAAACGCGCCAGGTGTACTTCCCCAAGTACTTCGACAAGAACGCCAAGTCTCTGGCCGCTTCGGCCGTGATGGTTTCGGATCGTCAATGGCTATGTGGTTATGCATATAATAGTGGTTAAGAAGAGATGATAGTAATCCCTAATAATATTTTTGTTCCCAGTATTGAATAAGAGATTACCCTCTGATAATCATGGTTAACAGTGGTTATTCATAATGGTGAATGGTGACCAATCACCGAAGTCGGTGTCACCAAACGTGGCTTTCGCTGGAGAATCCCGCATGTTTTTGTTGGATGATTATCCCAGCTAGATCCTCTCCATTTAGATGGTGGATTCTCCAGCCAGCCATGTTTGATGACACCGGAGGGTATATCTATGGTTCATGAGAAATTATAGGTAGTCTCTGGCAATTTGAGGTTGCCACTATAGATGAACTATGGATAGTTGATTTGTGGCTAGACATCAACTATGGTTTTAGTGAAAAACTATTGGATATATCCTCTGGCAATGACGAAGTGTTTGCGAACTGTTATAGATGGATTTAGTTCGATGCTTTACGGTTTTCCAAAATTCGGGTTTCCCATAGGAAGAGAAAGCACATGTGCAAACAAGTGGATGGTGGTCTGGGCTTTGTTTTGGAAGCCTAGAATCACACAAACCATACCAAAGACGGAAATTCGGTAGCTACCTGGGCACCCAAGCAATTGAAGAGTTCCTGGACCACTCGCTAAAATTCTTGGGTCTTCGGGTCTTCGGGACTTCTGGATGATCAACCCCACTGGACTCATCTTGCTCAGTGGCTCAACCACCCAAATTTATATCTGGCCCCATCTACTCCTTGGGTATCCCCGTGAAAAAACGCCAAGGGATCGTCGAAAATCTTGACATGATTTTGATTTTTATAATCCCAATGCCCAAAATTAGATATCCCCCAGAGAAAGCCGGGGATTGTCTATGTTGGATTTATTCATGACTTGGAGTCCCCATATTGTTGCGGTATTTGCTGGAAAAACAACATGAACACTTATTGGAGGAAGAAGATTTCCTGTAAGGTTTCCCTTGAACCAACTCAAGGAATGTAGTTTTGCGAGCCATATTCCATTGAATCTGCGGTGGACATCAAACCCCATATCTCTTTGATATACTAATGATATATTAAGCATACATTGATTATACATGCATTGCAATTATTTGCAATTAGTCATTCTAGATTGTAATTTTTACATATTTTTACAATCTTTCCAGGCTCATGATGTACTCATTGCAATAGAACTATTGTACATTAACTGCAGGCAATCTCCTAATTTTCCTCGCACCAATTTTGAATAATTTTGAATGGTCCAACTCGCCTTATGCTAAGTCAAGACTTTAGCTACAAATATCTACAAATGGAGGTTTCCCAAAATAGGGGTACCCCCAAATCATCCATTTTCAATCCGGATTTTCCATGAAATAAACCATCCATTTTTTGGGGTATCCCCCCCATTTTAGGAAACCCCCAAATCAATCTTTGTCCAAGCTTCGTCCAACGTGGGATGATCCTCTGAGATCGATGAGGTCAAGAAGCTTTTGGTGGCCGATTTGTCCAAGCGCTTCGGAAATCTCAAGGCACCCGGTGCCTGGGAAAAGCTGGGAAAAGCTGGGTGAACAGTTCAAAAAAGCTGGAAAAACATTGGTTAGAACTGGGTAAAGCTGGAAAAAATTGGGTGACACGTTGGATTTTGATGCTTTTTGGCGGTGTTTTTTTTGAAGGAAGATGAGCCGAGCAACCAACAAATGGGTACAGGTCATGTCATTGGAACGGTTTACCTGATGCATCCCGTCCCCGTAGTTAAACATACACCCTCTATGGGTCACCAAAATGAATAGCTCCAATACTAAATCATGGTTTCTAGGGCTTGGGAAGGGGTTGGCCATCATAAGCATCAACCAAATCCCAATATCCAGATATATCCGTCAATACCCACTAGTACAGCTTGGTGAATTGCTGTTTCACCATTCTTTGTAGATCAGCTTCAGCAGTGAGACACCCTTGGACCAGGTGAATTCCCATCAATATCCGTTAAATCCCATTGAATGCCCATTAAATCCAGTTTAAATCCCATTAACATCTATTAATCGGATATTAAAGTCCTCCATCCCGAATGGAAGGTCCGGAAGGTAGCCGGCCCAGCTGAGTTGCACAGGATGGAGCTCAAGACATTCTCACCAACAAGTGGTGTCTTGGACGACGGTCGAACAACTGGGTGGGTCTGGGGTTTGTGTTGCTGGCCGTTTCCGGGCGGAAACTCCAGCTGGACTTGTAGTTAGAACTTGATCTTGTTGCCGCTTTGGGGATACGAGAATCCTAAGCAGTTTTCTTTCAACATCCAGGGTATGCAAGTTTTGCGGTGGTTTGAACTCAAGAACTCGCCTTTGGTAATCAAACCTGGCTGGACAAAACAACATGTTGTTCTGCTTAAATGATTTTCCGATTAAACAACATTTAGAGGGGACCACTACAGTTGAACTGTTGGATATACAGCTGTTTGTTCAGTTTGGGTTCGGTTTGAACCACTGATTGCAACACTGGTTGACGATCCTCTTCAATTGATGTACGCTCAAAGGGAATCCAGGTGCTTGCAAAGTTTTTCGATTTCCATCCTATTTGGAATGATTGATATCTTTTGGGATGAGTTGAAAACACCAACCAGAACAGTGTTCATTTTGATATGTCCCTGCTATTGTTTGGTTTTATTATGTTTTATTTAGACAAGAGTCTCTTAAAGTGGGGGAGCCACCAACTAGTTCAAGACATTAGACTATTATGATTGTACTTTTTCATCCATGGGGTTTAGGCAACACTCGGGTTTCCCGTGAATATACCCTAAAATCCTTAAGCATCCTCAAACATCCTCAAACCAATCCATTGATTATATGGGACAAAATCTAGTAATCTAGTACCCCCGAAATTGGGTGGTTAATACCGGCCTAAAATTTTGATACCCATCGCCTACTATAAGGGGCTCCAACCTACTTACATGATAGCCGCTTTTGCAGGGTAATACTTCTCTATTTCCCAAAGTGCCCCCCGAAACGTCCCTGGGGTGGCTGGCGAGGAACCCTGTTTTTAGTGCATTCCCATGTTTGTTCGTTTTATAGCAGAAGAACGCATATTCCTATATATTCCCACATATGAATTCACATATGTTGTGACCCATGGCTCATATGATCCTATTCTTGGTCAATGGTCCGTTCCCGACCGAAGGTTCAGCACCTATGAATTGCCCAAGTTGGAGGCTATGGAGGCGCGAAATGTCACGTCACGTCACTAAGGTTGGCCATGATTGCAAGGTTATAGATCATATCATGCTAGTGCTCATCCTTTTCTAGGTATTTGGGTATGGCTCAAAATTATTAACCCTATAATTGGTTGGTTTATCTTAATTTACCATTAAAAATCACCATTTTTGGTATCATAATTTTGAGCCATAGCCATTTGACTTCTCTCAATACCTGTAAGCTTGAAAGGATGGTTGGGCTGATGTTTCACTGCCACAGGATATCTCCTTGATTGACTGCTTGAAAGTTCAGACATCCAGCCTTTCTAGGTGAGTTGTGTCATATGGATGTCTGGCGTAAGCACAACGGGTTTCGCAAGCTGGCGTAAGCAGTTCTTTGGACGCTGCCCAGGTGGTTTGGCATGGTTTTGCCGTTTTCAACATGCAAGCAAGCTATGAAGTGTGTCTAAAGTGTCTTGAGATGTTGGATGTTGTGAAGTTCACTTCTTTGGTGGAAGGATCTTTTGGAAAGCTGAGTATTCCAAGAGACACGGTTTAGCTGCGCCCCACCTGGAGTGTATTCTGAAGATGGGTTGAAAGCACCAACCAGAGATCATTCCCTGTCCTTTTAAATTCGACATGTTTAGAAAGATTTCAGCTTGGTCTCCCAAATGAACAGTGTTCAAAACCTTCTTGGCTGATGATTGTACTTGTAGGTCTAGGTGGTTACAGAATTATATATATAAGTTATATAAGATTATATATAATATATATATATATACACTAATACAAATTACCAAATATATTGGGGATTATCTTTATCCATTGTGGGAATCGCTAGTACCCAACCAGCATAATGAGCATGATACGGGGTTTTGAACAATGCAAACTCTCAATTTAGACTCCCAACCAGTTTTAAGAAAGCCTCAAAGCAACCTGACGCAGCACTTCCACAAATTGCATTCGAGGCCATGTTCAAAACCTGATAGGGTGCCCGCATGAGTACTTCAATTCACAAAGTGTTTTTTTATTTCCACTGGGTTAGGAAATAGAAAGGTGTGATGCCTGAAAATTGTGAGGTAGATATGAAGTATGAATAAGTATGATGCTTCATACAATCCTGCAAAAAAATAATGACTGAATCTATGATGTGGAGACCTATACGCCCTCTTTAGATGGGTGCCATCTTCCTTACGACCGTCCATACGCCACCCGTGCTGCGCAGTACCCTGCACCATACAAGCCCACTATGAAGGTGAAACCTGGTCCGTGGCGGTGTTTCCGGTGGCATTTGGATCTCCTTTTTGCATTGGTTGGGCACAGATTAATGGATGGTATAGATGGCTAGGCACCACCCAAGCAGTTTTTGGGCAATCCCCCCCCCTCAGTGGCTGTTTGTCTTTTTGGGGAAGCAGTTTCTTGTTGTTCTCTTGGAAGACTTGAGAAAACATAGGAGTTCGCCGGGAGGTTCTAGCCATTGCCAGCCATTGGATGGTTGCTGTGCAATTTCTGGTGCCCAAATGGCTACTTCATGAATTTTCATGTGTGAGAACCCTTGAAGCAGAAAGGAAGCATTCCCCAACTGACACCACACATCCATTGGGATCCAAGCAGTCTATTTGCGCTCATCATCCATTGATTACATCTTGAGTATAATCAACCCTAAATTTATGAAGCTCTGGTTGGTTTTTGACTACATCTCAACCCTGGATTTATGATGATTTGTAAACCTCTGGTTGCTTGTTATTGTTGCTTCCCATTTCAAATAGCAGACTGGCACTCCGCACTTGGGGCTCGTAGTGAACCGAGTGGCACCTTCTCCACCGCAGGATGAGAACGATATCTCCAACTTCGAGGCTTGGGATACAACAGTGAACTAACATAGCTATGGAAAATCACCATTTTTAATGGGAAAATCCACTATAAATCACCATTTTCAATAGCTATGTTAGTTTACCAGAGGGTATATGTATACAATTATATATATAATATATCTACATATAACTATATATATATATATGTATCTATATGTATATATCTATATGTATATGTGTATATGGTTTAATATGGATAATAATGGCATAAGAATGGTTAAGAATGGTTGATCATTGATAAGACTGGAGAACAATGGAATAAGAATGAGTAAACACTGGGAGATAATATGGTTTTGTACAATTTAATAGGGATAAGAATGGCATAATAATTCTGGTAGTAATGGATTTAGCGTCCGGTGCCATCGAATCTAATGTAACGTAGAGGGTATTCAAAAATCACCCTTCTGAAGAAACATGGCAAAGGAAAATCCATCATCTATAGATGATTTCCCCACTAGAACTTCCATTTAGTTCGGGGATTTCCCAGCTAGCCACGTTTGATTACCGAAGGGTAGAAAAAAAACAGAACGGGTCCTTGAGACGATTTTCCTTTTGAAGACGCAGAGAGAGCTTAATGATTTTGTTTTTTGGGTGATGTGCTCAACCACCAGTGATTTGGGATTTTGTGTTTTTTGAGGACCCGAAGTGACAACATCAATCCATTTTCATAGGGACTATTAGATAAGTTAAGGAATCCCATTGACTATGGCATGGATGACCATAAGCCAGTAATCATAATCCCATTTTGGGTTGCGCAAGTTACATACCCATTACCCAATCAATTTCCCGATTATTGTTGGTTTTGTACCATACACCCTCCAGTAATCAAACATAGCACTTGAAACTCCACCATTCCCCCATTGTGATTCCATATTATTATCCCTATTAAACCAGATAAAATGTCATATAAAGACCATAGACCATACATATATATATATATATTTATAAAAAAAAACATCAATTCCCCCAATATTCCCAGGCTATTCCCATCTCTTTGTGAGGTCGCCCCGTTGACGCCTCGGCGTCCCCCCTTGGGATGTCCCGCCGCAGGACATCCAGGACTCCGTGGAGCTTCCTCCGCCCGTGACTGCGTCCCAGGCGCAGAAAGTGGTCGGGTTCCCATGGTAAGATGGGGGTTTCCATAAATGGGGATACCCCAAAATGGATGGTTTATAATGGAAAATCCTATTAAAAATGGATGATTATAGGGGGTACCCCTATTTTAGGAAACCACCATGGAACTATGATAGGAATATGATGGGAATACAATGGTTTCTATAGCTATTCATGAAACTACCCATTGGTTTCTATACCTATTGATGGGAAGATCATGTCCCTAAACTTGGCTAGTTTCATGAATAGGTATAGAAACTAATCCTTTAGTTTGGTGCTAGAAATGGAACATCACCATCACCAGCAAAAGATGTGTTTTGACTACCAAAGATTTTCCCTGCAGATGGGAAGATCATGGGCATATTATGGGACTATCATGGGAATATGAATATCATGCGAATATGAATTACCCTCTGGTAATCAAACATAGCAATTGGAAATCCTCTAGAAATGGAGGATTTAATGGGAAAGACATCTATAAATAGTGGATTCTCCATTGCCATGTTTGATTACTGGAGGGTAACAATCTCATAAAATGGAAAACTGGATGAAAAATGCTGGACTGAACTGTAGGGAAAATGGAGGATTTACCTACAACGATGATAAGATGGCGATTCATATTAAACATCCCCCAGAGTCACTATGGTGGATGTCCAGTTGCTGGGGATATCGACCACATGGGACTATCTGAAAAATCAACTTTGGGGTCCCCTGAATGTTCAGACAAACTCAAATGTCTATTCAGCCTGGCGTGTATCCCCAATGATTCAATCTACTACTGTCTCTGTTGTTTTTTTGATGCAAGATCCTGTCAAAATTGTTTCGCAGCTCAATGTTTGTTTCCTTTTTCGGAACTTCCCATTGAGAGTAAATGGACTAATTTTTTGAAACCGATAGGTTAGTACAGTTGAACTTTTTGTCATTAGTGGGCAATGAAATCAATCTTGGATACATACACATACACATGTACTATACAGTATTAATATTGTCTATCTTTTAAAAGTGGCATCACATTGTACTTGAATACATAGATACATAGATACACATACACATATACTATACTGTATCACATTGTAATTATTTGAAATAAACAACGTGTCACATTTGGATATGTTTTCCATGCCGGCTTCTTCGGCAGGATCCATTCTTGGATTGGTGAGCTGAGAGGCAGCTTGGAGAACTTGGGGGGCCCGGGAGTTTTTCAACGCTGCACATTCGGAAATGATGAAACCGTGGTAAGGAATGAGAAGGAATGAATGAATAGTATATAATAGTATATATAGATTGATGCATAAATTGATATTGATAAATAGATTGAATGGATGTAAACAATGAACAAGTAAAAAGATGGAAACATGTGCAATGAAGAATGCTATACTTTGCATATTGTGATCATGGAACTATATGTAAAATGATAAGTAATGATCCATAGATTGATAGATAGATATAAACAGCACAGAAAGCATCTTCAGCAGATCACAGAATTTCCATGAAATTCTAACCGGTAGCCAAGTCCTTCCCTAAATCTTAGCAATGCCACGGATTTCTGGTGGTCACCATCGGCGGTTTTCACAGGTCTGAGTCAAACTTTGGTACTCTTTAAGACTTGCTATCCATTTGGAGGGTGAAGAACCGTGCGATCGTCCAAATCTCGACCACATCCCCATGAATTGCACTCTTTCCAACGGCACGGCAACCAACCATGGCAGGGATGGCCCCATCGTGTTGGGGCACTACTCAGCCTGTACGAGTGTCACCTCAGCCTGTACCAACGTGTCACCTCTCCTGGTCTGGCCGACTGTCCTGCCACACTGTTGGGATGGCAGGCGACGTTTTGGATCCCAGCCCGGCCTCACTCATGGAATCTGTTTCAAGGATTCCCTCCTAGTGAAAATGGCAGCCTTAAGTAGGTGGAAAAATGAGGTTTCTGACAAGGCTCAGCCACCAGCTCAAGATTGAAATTGGGCTGCTATATACATATATACTACATATATATATATATATTGCTTACATGATCTTGAAAGGCCATGTTGTGTGTTGGATCCATGGGAATCCATGGGAAATCTCCAGCGACTGGCGCGAGCCGTCAATGGAGATGTTGCCATTCCAGGGGATGACATAACAAATGCACGCGGTTGAATCGCTGAGTGCCGCCCAAACTTCGGCTATCTTTTTCTGAACCGACTCATGAGATGGGTATATATACTACATAGATAGATAGTATCCTATACTACATAGATAGATAGTTTATATATCTGGTGGTGGTTTCAAGATGTGTCAACTATTTTTTTCCAAACATAATTTGCAGGTTGGCTCCACGCCATGCGAAGGTCACTTGACATTTGATCTTCTACCCGAAGCCAGGGGGCCGCATCCCAGTAACCAAGGGGTTGATAAGTCCAGATGAGCTAGATATTACCAGGGTATATCATGGTATATCATGTTCCAAATGAATCCAAATGATGTAATTTGGGTTGTAGGGTTGTTACTGGAATGCACATCGGATTAATCTTGGATCGTGATACCAGCTGTGTTTTCCGCTCACATTCTTGGGATAGGGTGAAGCAGCCAGGGGTTGAGTATAGGTCCAAGCCCATTCTCCTTCAAATTGGCAGGAGGGCACGACAATATCTCGTCTATGTATCAATGGCCATTTCAGGTACCGATTTGGTACCGATTTATTGGAGGTGCCTACCATATATAAATAAGGCCAAGGGAATGCCAAGGGAATATCCCAACAAAACATGGTACAGTACCTCCACTTTAGGGTCCTGAAATTCCCAAACATATTGCTTTTTTTTGTTTGAATGATTCAGCACATGTGCAGGGTTTAGGAAAGCCTGGATCTACAGTGTAATTCCATTGATTCCAAGTATATTCCAATCATTATCCACAATATTCATCAATCCATTAAGATCTGGATTTCCATGCTGGACCTATATTCCAGTTGCAAGGCTGGATGACCATAAACCATACCATGTTATGACCTTAGGCCATATGGTCCATCGATTCCTTTGATGGCTGTTGTACTTGAAGCGCCTGGCCGCGAAACGGCCGCACTCCAGACCCAAAAACCGCTCTTTACGATGCACGCCAAAGACTCGACGCGCGAAACGGCGCGGTTCGGAGACGGCTGTTGTGTGAGACTTCCACATGTTCCTATCATGGGTTTAAAGTTGATTTCAAGGCATGAAGATTTGAAATGAAATCATGGAAGTGAGAAGGTGATGTTGCGTCGTTTGAGCACCCTGTTGTGTGTGTCACTTGACGTCCTCCCATGCGAAGTTTTGCCTTTCGTGCCAACGGCAGCAGAGGGTTCACGAATCTTCGAGATGGACAGGTTGGCGCCTTCAGAGCAAGGATATCATCAGATATCCTTTTTTCCATCCCTTCAAATTTGATGATTCGGCCCTTTTGACTATATTTTCCGACAGGTTGAAAATGGTTTTAACATGTTGCATTGAAACAACCAACAGTTTGGGAAACGAGCTCATTGTCCCCTTGCTTCGGTGTTGTCCCCAGCAGGGTTCCTTGACGAAGTCCTATGGCCTCCTTTTTTTTCCTCCATCATTCGAGTTTCGAACCCAATCTGATAAAGAAGATCTGGGGTGTTACAGTTGCAGGTCTTGAATCTTGACAGCTTAGGGTTGTACAAGTTTTTCCCAGTTGATGTCATACTTTGAGAAGCTGCAGATGAGCCACTGGGATCTGGGCATGCTGCCGTTGGGGCAAAGCTTGGCTCACTGCTGAGGGTTCTGAGTCAACGCGGAAGACAGACGCTGAAGGCTTAAAAAATCCGTGACCAATGGTGGGATGTCACAGGAGTAGGATCAAGGTTGGAGGGTGTCCACAGAGATGTCATTTCGGATTCATTGTTACTATTATTATGATTTATTTGGTGGGTGAAATAGCGAAGTACCGGGCCGGGGTCTTCATGGTTGGCAGGTTGTCCTCATTCCTGAAGCGGATTGGTAGGGGTGCAACTTTGGACCCCAAAAAGCCACCTCCGGTCACTTGGCTTCGGGGAGGCAGAACTAAAGCACATTTCCTTTGCAGAGGTACACCTGGGCTCGAGGCGCATAGAATTCCAGATCCCTGGGACACGTAGCGCCATGATGTCGAGTCGCAACGCAGACCCGGACTCACCCCGCGCCATGGCCTACCGTGCCGAGGCGGTGAGGTCCTTCTTGGAGCGACATGGCTTTTCGGATGTGAACTGCCCTCGAGACTTCGATGAGTCGGTTCCACACCGAATCCAGATGAAACCGGTCTTTCCCATTGAAGTTGCTTCTGACCTCGGCAAGGAGGCCATGGTGAACATGCTGCTAGATGCTGGGGCTATCACTAATCCCCATTCAGCACCGCCATCGCCGTCGTCAGCGACCTCCAAAAGCCGTTCGTTCTCCTTCTCTTTCTTGTGTGGAAGCCGGCAGAGAGAGGAGGCTGTGGCTGCATCACCACAGCCACAGCTAGCACCGCTGCGAAGTTGCCTTTCTGATGGGTCACGAACACGGCTGGAATCTTCGAAGTCTGGGACGGGCAGAAAAGAAGCCATTTCTACCACCTGGGTCTAGGTGGTACTCAGGAAAAGAAGGTGTGCCACGTCCAGACGTGATGCTTTTTCTGGGCCTTCCAATCCTTTTCCGACTGTAGACTCAATTTTATCTCTACATCTGCCGGCAAGGGCCTGCAGATGTTTTTCCCTTGAGTCTCGTGGTCACAATCAAACTGAATTCGACTCACAAGCATGAGGCTTGGTGTTTCTGATGTTTTCTGAGTGTTTGTGGATAGTAACAGATTAGAAACACTGCTTGGCACTCGGCTCCCATCACCGTGAGCTGCAACATGCATTAGTTGCGTGTCGCAGCAGACTGGGCAGAGCGGAGTGAGTAAACACGAAGATGATGCAGTCAGCAAAAAATCTTGTTGCGGAGGTACTTGGTCCAACTTGGCAAATCAGAATCAAGGTGAAGATATGGTTTGATGCTACTGACCAGCTATCTGTGGATCCATTGGTACCATTTGAACATTTTGACTCGTCTTGACCAATCCCCACTGGAAGGTCCCCCTTGGATAGGCAAATTGATCAAAGTTTGTAACGGTTTATAACTATAGACAAACTATGACTAGCTGGGGTTTATGGTGGAGATATCTACAGTACCGTTAGATTGGGGTAAAGTGGGTAAACTGAAGCAACAAACGTACCTAGGGATCCTAGGGGCCTTCCTTCCTGTATCATTTTGAACACTTCAACGGGAAATCATCCAACGGACCTTGAGAATCACCAACGCCGTTCGGTTGGAACGTCCTCTCGTCTCCCAAGCCGCCAGGTGCTTGGCAGGCGCAGGCGGGGAAACGGGGAGCTGATCCAGAAACTTTCAAATGGGAGGAGGGTGCCCAAAACCATGGGTTTTTGGAAGATTGTTTCCAGACACTTAAAATTTTAAAACATATGATAATTTTGTGTCACTCACTAAAACCCAGTTCCTCCAGGGGCAAGTTGTTGAAATGAGACGATTTGAAACTGCCGCTGGCTTCCACGTCAGTATTCTCCATGCGATTTTCCATGGAACAGCTGGGTAAAAAAAACTGCGGCCTCATTGACGATTCTTGGGACTGGGTCCCCAGCAGGAATCTCATCAGGCCACGCATGGATCGAATTGAGACTGCAAAGGATCATTGGTTTCCCTCTACCAACATCTACCAACTATATACCAAAACTACCCGGCAATCGAAATTGTGCGGGGATTAGTTGGAATGAAACAACTGTCCAGCCATCTATGGAGGTTCAGTGGTACCCCATGTTGAACTGTTTACCCCATACCCAAATCCCTCCTTTTTCAGAGACTTTCTACCTGGAAAAGTCCAGGGCACGCAGCTTGCACCTTCTGCTCAGGACTGGGGGCTGGTGAGTTTTCGGGATGAATCAAGGTCAGGATATGTCAGGATTTTTTTCATGGTTCACTTGCGCAATCCTGTGCACTTGTTTTCTATTGTATTTAATATTCATCTACATTCTATTTTCTCGCAATCTATCTCAGTTCTATGTGTCTTTTTCTCAGCTACGACCCTGTATGACATTCGTTCAGGCTGCAGCAGTGAGGGCTGTGCAGAAAGGGCATGCCCAGTGGACCCATGTTGGACTAGCCAAAAAATATCAAAGAATCAATAGTGTGACCTGCATCTTGGTCGTTTTTGGTATCTCTTTGAGGACATTCTGTGAGAAACCCAAGACTGCGGCAAAGCACCGAACAACCCACGGAAGGGCTTGAAACCACCAAGCAAAAGGGAACTACAACTGCACCGGACCAGCATGATCTGAACAGGTCTCCTGGCCGTTTCACCAGTGGTTTAATGACCTTTCAATACTCTGCCAAAACAAACATATATTACAGATGTTACAACAACATGATATGTAACACATACAGATGCTACACATACAGATGCTACAAACACACCAGTGGATTGTACATTCAACATCCCTTTATTCAACACAGTTGCCATTTGACCCCTGTGGATTGATGCTGTCGCCAGGAGCAGCGAGCAGCACCCTACTATCCAGGTCAGCGAGGGGATTTCACTTGATCCATTTAAGGATGATGGTATGGAACTGGTAAGGCCAATGATCCCAATGGCACTTTTCAACCGGGTTGAAGTTTTTGTTACAGAATGTTAGCCTCAAGGCCCGTACAGAGTGGTTTTTGGCAACCGTTTTGTGCAGGTGGGTTCAACCATATTGTAAGGGGACCCTACCCCGGCCCTCTTTTTTTTGATGATTTTGGATCCATTTTTGCATTTTTTTGCAATTTG
>BGPT01000486.1:98791-119677 GCA_003297045.1 Symbiodinium sp. clade C Y103 | reverse complement strand
TGAATGTTTTGAAAGTGAAAGTGCCTACAACTTGCATATTCAAAGGCGACAAAACAGCAATATCGAGCCAGAAGAGGCCCCTACAAATTGCATTGTGGTGTTTGATGATGACTTGTGGGTAATTTTTTGGATCCAAATAGCATACCTCAAAAAAACGATGCAAGTTGTAGGGGTCAATTTTCCTGAATGGGACTGCAATNAAGGTATCCAGGATGCAAGTTGTAGTAAAAAGGTTGGGCCCCGCTATTTATTTACTACATTTTGAGAGCCCAACCCCAAGCTGGAATTCGAACGGCCATAGATTTGGGATTTATGTGATAGAAGCATTTCTTTGAAACCTGCTTTTTTGACCTCGGGGTTGGTTCAAAACACCCATGTCAACCCTGGATTGGCAACCGGCTGGATTGTTTGATTGGGGACTAACCTAATCAACATAAATTAACCAGGAATCATCATTCTAGGGTTCCAGACGGGGCCACACCTAACTAACCACCCTTTGGAAATCTAACATAGCTATTGAACATGGCCCGTTATGGTTTATTGATGATAGTTGATGTACCTATCATTTTTTTGTGATTTTCCATAGCCATGTTAGTTAAACTGCAAACTAAGCCACCCTGTTGCTGTTTTTCCTGGGCTCAATTCAGCGCGGCGCGGCGTTTTGCCCGCGCCCGCGCGGCGGTTTGCATTCAGTGCCGATGCGGGGGTTCACTGTTGCGGAGACCCAGCTGGGTTCGGGGTCAGCGGGCACGGGGTTTTGGGGATCTTGGCCCTATGGGAATCAAATGGGTATGAGTCAGAATCCAACACTCAGGGGACCGCAGATTTTGGTATGTCTTTAACATCAAGCATCTAATCATTGGGGTACCCAATGACTTGACCCAGTAGCCAACTATCAACTATTGAAAAATCCGTGGTTGAATCCAGGTTTCTGGTGAGTAAGCGTAAGCGTATGATATGGTTCATATGTGTCTGACAAAGTCTGATATGATATCCCTCTTAGACATTCTTAATCGGGGAGCTAAAAGCAAAAGGGAAGTCCGTGAAGTGGGGGTCAGGACCAGTCGGCTTCTGCGACGATGATCGCCGGACCGCCCCACTGATGATGCTCACTGGCTGGCGGATACAGCCTCTAGAATGGAAGCAGACTCACGCGTGCGAGGAACCAATCTCATGAGCAAAGCAGAAGAACCAATCCACAGTTTCCTTAGGACATCATTGTTTTTGTTATTCTGGTGAATTATATCCCACCATTCAGTGGTGCCCATTTCCGGTGAATGAGATATCAACGATACTGTGACTATAAAGCTTGTGGTTTTCAATATAGATATTTGACTTGTAACCACCCCACATATTTTGAAATGTGTTTCGCGCAGTGACCTCGACTTATTTCTTATCATGCCAGGATTCCCAAAACCGAAAGGTCCCCAGCTGGCAATATTTGAACAACTCAACAGCACAGATTTTACGGTGCTGGTGCCACTCTTGCCCCGGCTTTCTCAGGTCGGAGTGGTCTAAAAATCGGGTAAACCCCATTCCATCCCCTGGTTGATCATCTTTTTTCCCTTCAAAATATTGCCATAACTAGGTGCTGAATGATCCCATCCCTAGTATTAAACACACTGATTCAATGATCCCAACCATGTGGAAATCCCCACATTTCACAGACCAAGGTGCCCACCGTCTATTTTCAGAAATATGCCTGGCAGCTCAGAGCCCGTTGCTGCTGGTTACTGCTACCGCGCCTTGTGAAATGATGAGGTATATAAACCGAAGTAAGCTGAATGATCATAAGGTATTTTGACTCCTGGGCCATGTCAACGGAGCCGAAAATGTTCAAGAGCTTGATCCTGTTGGAAGTACCTGTGAATTTCACAAATTGTGGTCTCTACCCCGATCATTTTTCATTGTGGGAACCTAGGACCGGCAACATGGCTTTGTCTGAAAATGGGTCCCCCCAAAATGTCAAAATCCATGGGTCTTTATATAAGATCATTTGTGCCATGGTCAAAGCATAATTTATTTTCCCACACAAGGGGATGGTCATCAATCCATTTTCATAGGGATTTATATACCCACTATGTCTGGATTCAAATGGCATGGGATGGATGACCATAAAGCATTGTTGAAATCCCATGAAACTCGACTGTTTTGTACATTTTTTTTGTGGTTGTTTGAAAAATTGGATACCCAGTAATCATCTGATTAAACATCATTTTCCCTACTAAACTGGCCATGAGTGGGGGAGTATACTAATCATTTTCAGACACACCGAGGTTAGCCATGAGGGCCATGAGGATATGTAGAAGGCACTTTATTTACATCTTAAACATCTCCAAGAAGAGACCGAAGACGGGAAACGCCTGAGGTGGCCATCGAAAATCCCAGACTTTGGGGACTCTATTGCTGCATCTATATCACCCTGGTGGTCCGGGACCCAAAACGCCTGATGTCGAACTGGACCTGGTGCTATTCAAAAAGCCGGGTGTCGGCGAGTGATGGGGTATTTGACTACCATTGCTCTAAAGGGCTTTCAAGGTGTTTCAACCATCAAACATGAGGGGATATCATCATTGATGTTAAATCATGATTGGTTGACGATTATTGTTGATTTATGAAAATACAGTATGAATTATACAACGGTACACACTGATGTATAGAACCAAAAATGATATCATGTCGTTACAATGTGATATCATGTCGTTGTTTGACGATTTTGAGGAGGTTCTACCCTTTATATATTGAGTATGATGAGAATCCATGACAAGGGAATCTTTTCGCATAAAAAACAACCATTACATCGACGACCTTGCCACGATGTGACTGTAGATATGGTTTGTTTTCGGAAACCACATCCAAATCAGCACAGGTTCCAGCTTGGCGAATGGTTGTCATTCCAGCCAGAATCATCCTGTTCAACTGATTTCACCTGATTTTCGCTGATCTTCCCTGATTTTACCACGTCGGTTCCCAGCCTTGATGGGGGAGACCGGTCAATTCTACATAACCACTAGGCAGGGGAGCTGGGAACCCACCTGTTGTGGGAAATAGTGCAATCACAATCTAAATATACTGTATCAATATAATTAAATGTGTTAAGTGTATAACTCTAGGTCATAGGAATTCCCAAAACATAGACATTGTGACATATATATTTGATAAAATCCAACCAATAATAGTTGTTTTCCATTTCTTCTCCGACCTTTGGGACAATTTTGCCAGGCTCTAGTGGCTGCGGCCATCGCACTGTTCCAAGTCTACCTGGTACCTGTTGGGTGGCCCAGGAGGGGCAAAAGCGACACAAGTGTCTCAAAAAAAATGAAACTGTATACTACCCAGAAAAATTCATCAAATGGTGGATTTTAACCTAGAACATGGTGATTTAATGTGATTATGGTGAACTTTAACCTAAAAAACGCAGAGGTATGATTGTTCTCAATGGATTTTGCCTACAAAAATGTTTCATGTAAAACGTCCCTTCAACATCCTTCAACGAATTCTGGGGATTGCTTCTTTTTGGGATCGAATCCCAATGTGCGGGTAGAAGTGAAGTCACAACAGTGACCAGGTGTGGGGGGATCATTTTGCTGCTTTGGTTGATGGATGTTGATGGTTTTTAGCATGTGTTTAGCTATTGTTTTTATCCATCCCAACAAATTTGAATGGGATGATTCTCCAACCCTCGACCAGTTATTTGTTTGTTGCTCGATTTGGTGGCAAATGTTGTTTCATGGATAAAAGCCCGAACTTTATTTTACTGCTTCATGTCGTTTACTTTGTTTCGGTTGCGACATGATTGTAAACGATATGCCAAAGCAACCCTGTGATGGTTTCCAAAAGTACATGTATGTATCCTTGCCAGCAACAACACCATGAACATCTTTTGGGCTGTTCAATCTGCAGATTGAAAATTGCATTGACAAGTTCTGGAGGATATTCCACCTACTGGCCCTACAAAGACAGCAAATAGACAATTGTGGGTTGCTGTCACAGATATATGAGTGTAGAATTATGTATTCTGAACATATTATATAGATACATGTTTAATATGTATATACATGCACGAAGAAAACACGCATATATACATCCTAGATACAATACCTATGCATATATATATATAATAATTAAATATACATACGCATGATATACGCGTCTAGACAGACACACACACACACAAACATATATATATATATATACATGCACATACCGCAGTAGTATAGGGAACGTGCACCCACTCGCTACAGGTAGATCCACACTTGCGGCTACAGCTGTGGAAAGACGTTGGAGCTTTGACAGGTGACGGATGGAAGCAGCTGGCCTGGGATCAGATATGAATGATATCCCCCATTATACCCTTTGGTAATCAAACATGGCTAGCTGGAAAATCCACTAATTATAATGGAGGTTTTAATGGGAAAATCATCGAACTACATAAATGATGAATTTTCCATGTTTGACTACCGAAGGGGCATACATATACATAATGCTTGTATATTGTGTGTACACAGGGCTTAATTAACACTTACCAACTTGGAGGGTCATACTACAGTAGATGGACAAATTAATCAAACCCCAGGTGTATGATGTATAAGTTCCCCCCGGGCCCCCTGAATTTCAATGTTATTGTGCTAGATCTCCATGNTAATCAAACCCCAGGTGTATGATGTATAAGTTCCCCCCGGGCCCCCTGAATTTCAATGTTATTGTGCTAGATCTCCATGTTAATCCTCCGGGGTTTGATGTATTTCGTCCATTCGTGGCCATGCTTTGACAACGCAAATAACCTTGAAATTTGGGGGGATGGGGGTTCGGGATGTCTACAGGGGTTTGAATAATTCGTCNTCGTGGCCATGCTTTGACAACGCAAATAACCTTGAAATTTGGGGGGATGGGGGTTCGGGATGTCTACAGGGGTTTGAATAATTCGTCCACCTACGGTAGGAATCGTACTGTAAATGTTTCACAACCCTGGTTAATGTGCTTACCCAGTTATGATTCTCATACTTGGGAATGGACTTATTAATCCACTTGCAACGAGTTTCTGTACTGAGTGGAATGATCCCCGAGGTAATTCGTATGTCATAGGGCCATCCACTTCTTGTCTTCCAACATCACTACAGTCGACCGCATCAGAGAGAGAGAGAGAGAGAGAGAGAGAGTCAGGTAAGATCACTGAAAATGATGCTGAGACTACCAAAACCACAGCTGGTACCCTCTGGTTATGACTAACACAGCCATGGAAAATCACCTATAAATGGGGGTTTATAGCTGGGAAAATCATCCAAAATTCACCATTTTCCATGGCTATGTTAAATAACCAGATGGTAGTCTTGGGTTAGATCCATTTAGGATGCAGTGTTTGGCAATGCTGGCATAGCGCTGGTATACTTCGGGGAATGTCTTCGCTTCCATCAGAGACACAGCTCACTTTCTTCTGCAGGCTACTCAATACATTGATTTCCTATGAAACGTGGCGATTCCATGAAAATCCCCGAACTAGCCATGGAAGTCTATGGCTGGGAAAGTCATCTATGACTAGAGATTTTCCAGCCATCCATGTTTGATTTCGAGACTCTTCGGACCTGGGTCTGGGAGGCATAGATTGAGAAGGTCTAACGTCTAAGTTTTCTCAACTTTCAATATTTGTTGTTTGGGAATGATTATAATTGGCCTGGATAAATGGACTAAGATGGACTGAGCCTAACCCAACTATTGACCAGCTCTACAAGCCAGGATTTGTAGGAGGCACCAGCAAGTGATTTGTTCAGTTGCACCATATTTGGTTGAACGTTTTTGATCCCTGAACATGGGACGATTTTGCCACTTGAACTGCCAATGTAGTAGACAAAAGCCCATATCTGTCAAGATTTCCAGTGGTAGAGTCGGGGTAAGATGCTGTTTGGAATTGTTTGTTGACTTTAGACTTGGAAGAATTCACTACAACTTCAACAGTAAGATGAGTAATAGAGTATGGTTTTGAGTTTACCACGTTTTTAATGCGCTGACGTCATCTTGAGTTGTTTGTCAACACAACAACATAGGGCCATATTCAGCCCGATCTACTGCAAACCCTTCCACTTATATAGAAGGGCTTACTTACAACCCAGTCAAGCAACCATCTTTTGTGGTATGCCGGTAAAACCCTCAGTTGGGTTAGGTACTGTGGACCAATTGTAGATATATCCATGATAAAATCAGCCTGGTCAAAAGACAACTTTCACCATCTTTCACCTATTTACTAGATATCTGGATGAATAATAACCGTACAGAGCTGATGTTGAACTCTTGGTGGAAGTTGATGCTTGCTTGGGAGGTTTATATCATTGACCACTGGACCCGACATGACTTGAGAGTCTCGCCCAGCAGGCATCACGGGATACCCTCTGGTATTTCCTAACAGTTTGCTATGGAAAATCACCATTTTTCTATGGGAAAATCCACTATTTCAATGGCCATTTTCAATAGCTATGTTAGTTTACCAGATGGTACATACCCACAAATCTTGATTTCTTGAAATGACCTGAGAGTTCCCCTCCGGTGTCATCAGACACGGAGGCAGCAGCTGCCCCAGTGGCTCCTATGACTACGACCCGGGCAACGGGACAGCGACTCATGCGGCCCAAGATGACAACGGCTCGTTTCTCCAGAAATTGGGGATACCAATTGATGGCCATTTTGAATAGGGAAAATTGGATGTTGAAGAGTTTTCCAACAGAGAAACTTGCGAAAATGATGATACCACTGAGTTCATGAAACATCATTTTCCACATGGGATGTTTGAGTTTTCTCATTTTTTGTTCAAATAAACTCCATCAAGGCACATATCTGGTTGCACTCTTCATATCTATACTCCAGCACCTAAACAAACCTCGCATTTTAAGAGGGCAGCATCTTCAACACAGGAGTCAATTTGGCTTCCAGGCGTTAGTTCAAATGTTTGGATATATGTATTTTTGGGTATTCACACTCACACCAGCGGAGTTTGATGTTTGGATATGAATTGTCTGGTAACAATAATACATCAACATTGTTATTGAACAAACATGAACAAAACATATGATAGCTGGTTTGAAAGAAATAGATCTGGGTAGATTAGTTGCTGTATTCTACAATTTTCAGGATACTGCGAGCCACCATTTCTCCGGATCATTTGGGTAAATTCGACGGCCACATCAATGGCCACGGCACAAAATGATGGGAGTTGCGAGGTTTTCATTGTCACAAAATTGGCCGCGATTTTTGTCAGGTTGGCGGTTGGCGAATTTTTTTCATGATTCATCCAGAATACGTATACACATTATACATATACTTATATGTAGAGAATGTAGACAAGAATACAGACAGGATGATTCTGTCAGCCCGTGTGATCCTGGTCTTTCGGATCAAGAGTCTCCGATGTTTGCACCTTGCATGGCTGACACCGAAGTTGACAGCACTCTGACATCAACCTTTTCCTGCAGCCTCCGGTAATTTAACATATGGTGTATAGAAGGCGCATTTAGATGATTCACCTAGTAAAAAGATGGTGATTTTCCAGTGCCCTATGTTGTTTTTTTGGCAGAGGGTATGTTTTTTCCTCGTTGTTTTTCAGCAAGTGACCCAACCAAAAAGGTTTGTAGGGGGTAACAAAAAAACAACCTGGCTTAGTCAGATTATCATGACCTATGATGGGAATCCTCATATCATCAACGCGGATTCGGAAAACCCTGTCCATTTCGGTGACTCCCCTGAACAATATATACTTGGTATAGTTGGTTAAGACTCGCCCTCGCCATTAATAACCACTCAATAATGAGGTAATCTTTCTTTTTTGGGTGATATCCCAGTATCTTCCACTATATCTCCCTAATTAGTTGGTTTCCTAGGCCCATGTTTGCCGCTTCAATCCTCTATTTCTGACCGTAGAAAAGCGCCAAAAAATTTGCAGCCATGGATGGGCACCTGAATGTTGAGGTGGTGAACTTACGCGGAAAGAGATGGAGATTGGAAGATGTGACCCGGAACCTGTTTTTCACACTTTGGACCAAGAAAAATAGTGGATTTCCTTCGCCAAATATGGAGATTTTTAATCATTAGTAATAGGGATTCAACCAATCAATGCACAATTTCTGTTTCTTGATATCTCAAGCTATGCTTTTGGAGGAGTTGTTGACTATCACCAAAAACTGATCTTGCTGTATGTTTGAGTGGTTGAAGAAGTTTCCGGTCACGTTTCTGTTGAACATGTTCACCTTTTATGACTGGAACGCTTGAGATATGCACTCCCCGTGAAGATCGCGTGATGAAAACAAAAAATAGGTGTATTATTACCACTATAGGTATATAGTGGTATGTATATATATATAATATTATTTATAAATGAATAACATTGAATGAATAGGATCATATGGAACTAAAGGTACGCAAGATTGTATATATTGTATATATGATATATAATGCATCCTCCATCCAACCTATTTAATTTTGTCCAAGGCTACACTACAATCATTGGGGATTCATCGCAGGGGTGAAGAATTTATATATGTCACCACGGAAGTAGTAGGGATGTGAACGTAGGTCTTGGTTCTATTTGGCAGAAAGATGCACAATGACCTTCGTGTGTGTGTTTTTTAGGTGGACATGGTGAGTCAGACGGAAAATCCCATTTGTAAATGGGTTATAATCTCGGTGAGTAACCGGATATGAAGTGGGATTATTTTTCAACCAGGTTCCTACTTCCACAACTGGCCGCGAGCTTTGCAAGATGATCATTGAACGACTTCCTTCCTTGCCCGGCTCACGAGTTAAGTTGCGGTGTGGAACCGCGCAACTTCACTTGGACCAGACGTTGACGCAGCAAGGATTACTTGGGCCACAAGTCAACTTGTCCTATGTTCTCGTTCCTACGAATCTCCAAGTCGCCTGGAGGTATCTGAAGGGTCAGCATGTTGAGGAGGAAGAGTTCTCACTGCAGGGCCTGACAGAACTGGGAGGGTTGGACTCGATTCACCAGTTCTTGGAATTGCCAAGTAGCCTTCATCACCTAAAGTTCAGCGACCGCTTCAACCGCAGCATCACCCAAGTAAATTTTCCCCCCGGAATTATTCGATTGAGCTTCGGGGATGCGTTTCAGAACTCAGATGGTGTGATTTTCACAGCAGGTCGTTTCGACCAGAGCTTGGATGGTGTAAGTCTTCCAGCAGCTTTGCAAAGTTTGACTTTCAGCCACGAGTTCAACCAGAGCTTAGATGGTTTGACTTTGCCAGCAGGTCTGCGAAACTTGACATTTGGCAGTATGTTCAACCAGAGCTTAGATGGTGTCAGTTGGCCAGAAACTTTGCAGAAGTTGACTTTTGACAGGGTCAACGGCGAGTTCGACCAGAGCATGGATAGTGTGTCTTTGCCAACTGGCTTGCAAAGCTTGACTCTGAGTCGCTGCTTCAATCGGAGCTTAGACAAGATGACTTTGCCGGAAAGTCTTCAAAGCTTGAATTTAGGCTTTGCATTTAACCACCGCTTAGATGGCGTGACTTTACCAACAAGTTTGCAACACTTGAGCCTCCTGGGCGAGTTTGATCAGACCTTGGAAGGAGTCCACTTTCCGTTCGGCTTGAAGAGTCTAACTTTCAGCAACTGCTTCAATCGTCGCTTAGATGGTGTGACGTGGCCATGGACCCTGCAAGATTTGGTTTTGGGCCGCGAGTTCAACCAGAGCTTGGATGGCTTGACTTTTCCAGCGGGACTGCGAACCTTGACGTTTGGTGAGTGTTTCAATCAGCCCTTAGATGGTCTGACTTTGCCCGCAGGTTTGAAACACTTGACTTTTGGCGACAGGTTTGACAAGAGCTTACTTGGAGTGATGTTGCCGAGAGATTTGCAAACCTTGGTTTTTGGCTTCAACTTCAATCAGAGCTTCGATGGCATGACTTTGCCCACAGGTCTCCAAAACCTGACTCTCGGTTTGAGGTTCTGCCAGAACTTAGGCTCGGACGGATCGGAGTAGCTGAGTAGCAGTAGCTCAAAGTCGGGTAAACAAGATAACACGATACAACAAGATATAGCAAAGCTGCAGCAGAATTTGAGTCGGTTTTAGATTCTAAGAGTGTTTGGATGTTGGCTGCCCGGATCCAGGCGGAACTTTGCCCCAAAATCTGCAAAGTTTTACCTTTGGCAACTCCCTGGGCGGAACAGTGCCATTGGATGTGGCCGTGGCCTTCGGAGGGAGCACCTTCAACGAGAGCATCAAGGGCGTGACACTGCCAGCAGGTTTGCAAAGCTTCACTTTTGGGGACAGCTTCAATCAAAGGTTTCATGGCGGTTTCCAGCCATTTCCCTTAGATTTTCTTTGCTATTTTTTGAAATATTTGTTTGAAATACGTTAGAGTTTGTTTGAGTAAATTATACATTGTATACTGTAACCACTAGAAATAGTGTTGGCAGGGCAGCTGGGGACCAACCAGGTTTGAGAGTCTCACTCTACCCCCAGGCCTGCAAAATTTACATTTCGGCCATTTCTTTGATCGCAGCTTGGAGGGCTTCACATTGCCACCTGGCTTGCGTAACTTGACGTTTGGCCCACGCAGGCCGCGTGACCACGTGTTCTGCAACTATTTCGACCAGAGCTTATCTGGAGTGACTTTCCCGTCAACTTTGGAGAACTTGTCTTTGGGCAAAGCCTTCAACCAGAGCCTAGATGGGGTCACGTTTCCAGCAGCTTTGCAAAACTTGACCCTTGGCCAGAGCTTCAACCAGAGACTGGATGGCATCGCCTTTCCAGCAGGCTTGAGAAGTTTGACTCTTGACGGATTCAATCGAAAATTGCGTGGCGTGACTTTTCCCCAGGGTCTGCAACGTTTGACTCTGGGTGACCAATTCAATCGTCGCTTAGATGGAGTGACTTTGCCAGCAGGTCTCCAAAGCCTGTCGTTTGGTGACAGCTTCAACCAGAGCTTAGATCGTGTGGATTTGCCAAGCGGTTTGCAAAGTTTGTCCTTCGGCACGGACTTTGCCCAAAGCTTGGATAGGGTGACATTGCCGGCCGATTTGCAGGAGCTGCGTTGCCAAGGGCTGTTTCTTCGCGCGCAAAGAAGCGCTGACTGATGTTCAAAGATGTTAAAGGAAGGGACATTGCCGTCCGAATTTCCTCCAGAAAATGGGGGACCCTACACGCAAAGCTCCGGAGGTCATTCTCTAGGAATTCAGTTTGAAAGGGCCAATTTTCTAACATAAATTTCAAGGTTTCGATGGCATTTGTTTGGCATTTTTTTGACAAACACCCCATTTCCTAGAGAATGCAAGTACGTGGGTGAAAACCAGTCATTTTCAAAAGATGCAATAAGCAAGGTAATTAATAGACCCATTTTCATCCATTTTCTAGATAGTGTTTGAAGCGACCTTTTCTTGTCAGAAGATGTCAGAAGTATATATTGAACATTTTGGTCATACCAGATTGAACAGTCATGAACTCGTTTGAACAATTCGTCTTACCCTGTCAATTATTCGATGTGTCAAATACATCAAACGAGAACACAAAAATCAAATGCATCCAAGCACCTCGAAATACATCCACATTCTTTCCTGCGCTAATGTAGCCCTCAGCTGTGTATAGATGTGTAGCATATTGTAGCATTGTATAGCAATGTACAGTCTTGCATTGGCATGACTGCACACTCACTGACTTCAAGACAGCCACTTCAAAATTGGCAAATTCATGCGAGTTTATTTTATCCAATTTCTGGTGACACTCATTGCCCGAATCAATGAACAAATTAAACATGCATTTTCTGGAACAAAATGATCATAATTTCTCCTGACCTCATTTTCTAAAGGGAAATAATTGGAAAAAAACCACCTACAGACACACACATCATTCCCCAGAGACCATTTCCTGAATAGGGTGAAATAAGACATTGTTTGCCGGCATTTTCTAGACAGCCTGCTTCTTCATCATGTTTGAGGCATTTTCTAGTTTTGGATTATTAACCAAAGATGTTTGATTTATTAAAAAACACATCATTTTCTAGAGATTCTTGGAATAAACGCATGTCAAAACAACGAGAAAATTACGTAGAAAATGAATGGTTCCACTCGAGAATTTGCCAAAAATCACTTCGATATACTTCGATGCACCCCTTTTTCCAGAGGCCTTTTTGGGTAAACGACCCTTATCGATCCACTAAAAGATGGCGTGCCCAGGGTCACCCTCTAATTCGGACGGGGATATATGATGTATACATGCGTATTACACTAAATATTATAACCCAAGTTAGTTGAGCACAGGCGCGTGACCCATTGTTGGGGAAAATAGTTATTGTTGATTAGGGTTTGTCTGACCTAATGACTATGACCATCAACATACCATGGATCCATGGTTTGTCATGCTTCTCGCCTTCAAAACTTGGAGAAATTGCGAGATTTTGGGGGTGCACCACCCCATGTTTGTGTCGCAAATCCGCATTGATCCCCCCATTGCTGGCTGGAACCAATCAGAGCCGGAGGACCGGGCATTGGACCTTTGCAGGTTGGAGCTGATAGCTGATAAAATCTGGTGATGATTGTTTCGGATTAAATATCTTCCGGTGTCATCATGACACTTGGAAATCATCTGTAAATAGAGGTTTCAAATTTGAAAATCGTCTCTAAACAAAGGTTTCTTGGTGGGAAAATCATGGAAATGAATGGGAAAACCATCTCTAAATAGCGGTTTACATTTGCCAACCGGTTCCGGGATTTGACGTACTTTGTTGTGGCGGGGATTGCGAACCGGATGTGAACGTTACCTGCTGATTGACACATCCCACACACTCCATCCAACTCACATAGACCCTGCCAATGGAAAACTATGGAAAACGACTTTCCTCCAAAGATACCTGATTCTCAGGGTCTATGTTGGGGGTATGGATACCACTTTCGATCTTTACCAGCTACTGGGATGATCCCTGAAGTATCGTTAAAAGATGGGTTTCTGGCGCTCCTGATACCTTCTGGTAAACTAACTATAGCTATGGAAAATTACCATTTCTGTGGGAAAATCAACTACAAATGGAAACTTTCAATAGCAATTTTGGATTACCATTTAGACCGTACCCTATGGAAAACTATAGCTATGTTAGTTACCCTTACAATCACTGTTAAATTACCATCTAGAGGGTATTATAGTTTTGGATATGTTGGGATGCTGACTTCGGGGATCATCGCAGGACTGATCCTGAAGTGAGCGAATCGAAGCGGATTTTTGTCGGTGATCCGGCTATTTCTTGTGGCGATTGTTAAGCATCCATTTCTGTTGGCAATTCACGCATGGCCAAAATGCAATCTCTGTAGATTGTAGGTGATTCACCGGGATCTACTCAGGACATGTTCCACTAAACTATATCAGATGCCAATTTGCTTGCTAGTTAAACCGCAATGGTTGTTTATTAATTGAATTGACCCCCCTCCTCTTTTCTCGTGGATTCAGCTTCCCCAGTCAGGTGACCCCACCAACAGTAGTTGGTTGAGATTGGCCCTCATGAACGCGGATGCTGGTGGTTGAGATTCGCGTAATTTTTTGATAAGCCAAACATTGTTAGGGGGTCACCTCTACAGGATGTTGGTTGAAATTCCATGCCATTGTATACCATTATTGATTGGTTATATTCATCATATTTCGTGTATATGTGTATATATATATACATATCCATATAATATCCCTCCTTACATTCATATTGGTATTCCCCCTTCTTTGTGCATCTTTTTGCTCCCCCGTTTTTGTTGGTCGTTTCGGCCAGATACATTTAGCCTGCCGGCAGGTGCCGGCTGTGCCACTGATTGCAGCGCTGGTCTGGCAGATCTGGGCACTGGTGCCTGCGTGAATAATTGGCAGCTCACGAAGCAGGTGGAGTCAGGGGTTGAGGTAGGGCGGTTCCCCCACGAGGTGAGGCACCCGTTTAGGATAGCTGAATTGACGCACATCACTTGCTGAACGTTTGGGTTGATTGGGGGTAAATAACGAACTGGTGCATGGGTTCATAAACCTTTGCAGGGGGCCTCACCTTGTAGTTAAACGTGTTTGTTGCTTTATAAACCCAGTGTATTGTATTTCTGGAGTTGTTTCGGGCTCCAGCCAGAACTGTTTTAGGCCACAAAAATACATTGGACGGACATATTGGGGTTATAATAGGATGTAATGGGATATACATATACATATCATACGTATATAAAACATATATAATGTAATAAATATAAATTTATATACATACATATATATATATAGAGCCATCAGTTCTTAGTGAGTTGATGAGTTGGTGAGGTGAGGTGAGCAGTTTCAAACACTCTTTGTCTTGGTTGATGAGGATGGGGGGCATATAATGGGGACTTATTGGTTTATAGAAAGAACCCTGCTTGATCAACGGGGGATTCAACCATTTACAATATGGAGGTTTCCTAAAATAGGGGTACCCCCAAATCATCCATTTTAATAGAATTTTCCATTATAAACCATCCATTTTTGGGTACCTCTATTTTAGGAAACCCCCATATTGGCTTTATCTTGGTTTATATTCTCTGGTGTTGATTGATGAATGTGACCATTTCATGGGGGCCTGATGGTGATATGTTGGAGGTAACAGCAACTTGCTATCGTCCGTTGGTGGAGGTTTAACCCTGGCTTCTGGGGGTTTTCACAATCAAACAAAGGGTATATACATATAGAATTGACAAATGATTGTTGGTTGATTGTTTTCTTGAAGGTGATACAGTGATACTACCCTCTGGTAAACTAACATAGCTAAGACATCACCGTGTTCAATAGGTAAAACAACTATACCATAGCTATCTTAAATTACCGGAGGGCACCCAATATGAATTTGTGATCTGTGATTGTCGAACTGGGTCCACGACGTGGGTCCCCCACAGTTATGTTTGTTGGTTTACAACACATCTGACTACAGATCTATTCACCATGAATCCAAGTAGTTAAAAAGCAACCTAGAATCGGCACCACCTTGCATGAAAACCTCTTGGAACGAAAGTCTATGCTTCTTCTGGGCGACGTTTCGTCAACTGCCACCAATACCAGAATCGTCCGGCTTGCTGGAGCTGGTCTTGCACGCAGATCATGAACGGAAGCAAGGCTGTGTTACGATTGAAGACGTTAGTTGACATCCGTGAAGAAGTTTCAAGTCTTCAGGAATTTGGATTTAGTTGACATCTGCAGGAAGATTTGTTTCAAGATGAAGATTGAATCCGTAAATCTTCCTGCATGCCCGCGGGAAGCACCGTGTCAGATCAGGCTTGGACACAGATGGCCCAAGATGGATCCTGATGGGTCCTTAGATATGTCACCAGTCCTTAGATATGTCACCGTGACATTATGTCACCAATCATCATATGGAGGTTTCCTAAAATAGGGGTACCCCCAAATCATCCATTTGAATAGGATTTTCCATTATGAACCATTCATTTTTGGGTACCCCCATTTTAGGAAACCTCCATATGTTTGTTGATAGTTTTTTTGTCATGAAATAGCGGATATGGTTCCAACATGGCAGCTGAGCAGTCTCCAGGAGTCCAGGGGTCAACTGAAGCAACTGGCTTGGTGAACTCATTGGAAGGCACATTTATGACATGAACGTGAGTGAGCATCTTCCATTGGGGTCCGTTGAAATCGCATGGTTACTGAACGTTTAACTCCACTGTTTGAGTTTAATATATATTTTGATATTTAGGATGTAGGATCATTTGATCATCACTTCATGCCGGTTTATGATTTGAAAACTGTTGAATCCACAATTGTCCTGGTTCTTAAAGCGGTTGGTTCAGTTTCGGATGATCCCCGACAACTATCCAGTTGGAATCACCCAATCTCCCAAGGTGTTGCAGTGACCATAGTTGTAACATGTTATAACCCATTTCATAGGATAACCTCACGACTTGGGGGACTTGCTAACTAGGCTTATTGACCACTTGCTGTATAAGTGGGATGACATGATGATCGAATATGATCGAAGTAATTACTTAATGTTGAGTTACCTCAATGGTAGTTGAAACCCCACATATCTGGGAAGGGTCTATCGTCGCCCAGCTTGCAAGTGATATATCAGCACCATGGAGTAGATTGGCACTCGTTGATGGTCAATTCTTGTTAAAACCTTGTTTTGAGTAAACCTTCATTGTTGATTTTGAGCATGTGTTTTTCCACTAATTACACGTCCTTGTGGATTAAAGACCAAATCTACTTGATTAAACACCCATTGTTATTGATTCAGTACATGTTATTTTTATGAAGTAACCACTGTTCTCGCTTCAATGACAATTTCTCTTCATCAAACAGCCACGTGTCCGATCGCTTTCGATCGAATTTGATTTTAAATTTGCTAAAATACCCCGCCTCAAAATTTTGCTGAACTACACCATCACATTTTTGTTTTTCATGCACCTCCTACATGTTTTCATTGCTGACGCAGCCACTGGGCGAATTTTTTGTGTCAGGATGGCAACAGTCTGTTCTTCGCCACGTCCTTCAACGAGGAGGCGGCTTCGTTCGACACGCCTGGTGGTTGAAGAGTATCATGGTCATATGGGGGTTTTCCTAAAAGGGGGATACCCAAAAGTGGATGGTTTATATATGGAAAATCCTATTAAAATGGATGATTTGGGGGTACCCCTATTTTAGGAAACCTCCATATAGTCATTGAATGGGGGTTCTAACCATCACAAACCATGGAGATCAATGTGGATATAACTGATCAACCAACAAATAGTGATCATTAGTGGGACGATTGACATCAAAACCCAATCATGATTGGTGACGCCGGTTTGTATTTCGGACCTTGCATCCTCAGCAAATTTTTCAAACGGAGATCCAAAATGAACAGGAAGGTTTGTAAGTCTTGCAATCACCATCTCATTTTGCATGAATCTCACAGTCATACCTTTCTGTACCACTCAATTTCCTCTTGAGCCTTATTAAAGAGTTGGCTGATCACCTGGTTTTTGTTGCTCATAGCAACCTCCAAGAAGATGCCGATTTCAGTGTTTCCAGGATGGTAGTTCAAAGATCTACTTCATATATGTCCAGGTTTTGGCTATAAATGGTGTCAACATTTCCCAGCCCTGTTGGCCAACAGTGACCCTGAGATGCTCCACGTCCGGGTTTCGACGGCAGGTGAATTTGAGGTATCACGGAGATCGCAACTGGATGGTGACTTACTTCGATCAGCACCTCGGAATGTCCGACAGTTTTAGGTATGGTCATTGTGGATCATTGTGGTATGGTAGACCAGTCACCTGCCCCAAACCTAATTTGTTCCCTAGGCTTTTTCCCATAAGGACACAACATTTGAATGCCAAAACATCAGCCATTTGTGCTTCGATTGGTATCCCCCTGTCTGAGGTGGCTACTCGAACGGGGGACGGGGAATAGCACGGTGCCAGGTTCGCGGGGCACCTGGGGCTTCTGAGCCAATCGGAGGGAAACGCATCAACCAACTAATAGTATTTCATGAGATGGGCTGGGGGTATTTTTAATCGCTCATTTTGAACATCTTGCAGTCAATCTGAGGATTTGCAGTGAATTCTTCAGGGTTGCTCCAACCCCTACCCCTAGGCCAAATAGTGATAATTTACTACGGTCAATTACACAGCCTAGGGAGTTATTCATGCGGGGTTGTACCAATTCGCCATTGTTTCCTGAAGATTTTGCAACGACCTTGTGGCCCAACAATCCATGGGGAAAGACATCAAAACATAACGTTGGGACTTGGGACTATGAGTATCCAGAATTTCGAAGGGTAGGAAGCACAAATGGCAATGTTCAATTTATGTTCAACAGGACTATCTAGACATTCCACCAGTTTGAGTTGATGTCAAGTTGTTGACCTTCAGTGTTAAGTGTTTTTCTCTTGTCTCGCTTGGCAGCTGTTAGAGCTGAACATTCGGGGCCTGTCAGCCGACTCCACGCCGCATCTCCCAAAAAGACCATGAAGAAAGCCTTGATTATGCGATGGAATATCATCACCGAGGTGGGGGCACCTGCAACTTGTCGAACACATGCTGTGTGAGGCTTGGAAGATGTTCAACGCAGAGAACAAATGGCACAAACCAGCAGGGGCAAACGGAACCCTGAGGAGCATCAACGCTTGTTCTCTGGATAAGTGGACACCATCCGAGAGGCACTTGCGAGAGGGTACGATGATTGGAAAAGACTGAAACTTCTGAAAGCACTTGCTCCTTTGAGCACGGGGGTCTGCAGGAGAGGTCCGCGCAAGGTGTTTGCGCGAGTGTGCCTTTCAGGCATGTGGTTCTTGTTGATTAGAAAGGCTGTGACTTGCTACAAAGTCATGGTCGCACGAAGTACAACACTGCTAAATTTCCTAATGTGGTAAACGTACTATAGCAGACCACAGCCAAGTTTGCCCGAAACAGGTCGTATCCCTTTTGCCTGCTTCAATTTCTCTTAGTCTGAGCATGTCTGAGCATAGTTGGCGATATACCCGTCTATCCCGCAGCTTTTATTAATGATGTTTTACTGTATTTGTGATACCAGCGAAATCTCAGTCTCACATACTTTGATTGGGTCCCCATATTTGTTGATAAATTCCCCAGGTTCCTCTGTTGTTATTGAGGTTGTACTTCTGTTGGTTGACAATCGCGGGGTAATTTCAATCCCACAGGAAGGCTCCCCTCGCAGTTATGTTTGGTGGTCTATAATCCCATCAAGCAATGTCCAGCTAAATACGTTGCTTTATAACCTTTATACAGTAACCCCGTCTAAGTATAGATATATCAGGATACATCTACCATATATCATCCCAACAGTTCACCTACTTCTTTCCACCAGCTCAACTCAATGGGGGCCCAAAAAAGCCACAGGTAGCCCCTGTCCCTTCACCGTTTCGGCCACTGACTCCGAAGCACGACAGCCGGGGGAACCCAGTACGGAGCCGGGGAAAGGGCCCCCGGTGGCCTCAGCTAGGTTGGTTGAAACAGGTAGGTTAATTGGGATTGAATGGGAGCAGGGACTCTTCTGCAGCGAGGAATAATAATTGGGATTGAATATGACTGACCTAACAAAAATGGTGATTTCTCTAGTTGATAGTTGCTTTATGATACATAAATCGATTTATAAGTAGCTTGACTAGGGTGTATCGTAGATACCTCTATAGTTCGATGGGGCTGTAATCCAACTCATAAGACCGGAATGGAGTTGTTTGGCGCTTGAAACTGACTTTAGCTGCTTCAGACTGGAGCCGGTTGGTGGTTTCCAAGGCTTTTTTTTTTTTCTTGAAATGTGATGTTGCTCCCCAGCTTCACTCTTCTGATATGTGATCAGCCGCGGACTGAAATCATGGCGTTGCAAGAGTTGCTGGAAAGAGTTGCTGGATGAGAAAATAGGACTGGCAGCACAGAACAAGAACACATTGTGGCTGAATCTCAGGGCAAGGAAGTTGGTAATGCAAAGAGTCCTTTTTTCCTGTTCATGTTGCATCTTCCCACTTAGAAACTGGATGTTATATGTGAAGGTCCACTTCGGGGACTTGCAAACCAGGGTCCTTAACCAGTTTCGGAATTGGGAAACCCATTAAAGAACAATTTAACTTCCAAAAAACACACAATTTTTCTTGGGATTCCCTAAGTGGGGTGAATCTCCAAGTACCGTACTGCTTGAGGTGCAAAAAGAAGGCCAGTTACCTGATGCCCGAGAGCTGGTTGCAGGCGACTTTGGGGGGAAGTGGCATGACATGATTGATGGGTAAGGGTGGCCCCAGGGAGATGAATGAGTTAATAACGGTTAATATCTACCCTCTGGATCCCTCTGGTATATTAACAATTCGACCCTGAGAAACTCGCTATTTTTAGAGGAAACTCATCTTCCAATCCCGATTAATGCCAGGGTCTATGTTAATTTACCAGAGGGTAATGGTTACATAATCATCGAGAATAATGAATGATAATGGGATTAACATGGATGAACTCTTTGTTAATCAAACATGGCAATTGAAACCCCATGCATGTAGGTTTTAGTGGGAACTGAATATCATCTATAGATTGGTGATTTTACTTTTGACTACCGGAGAGTATCTACCCAAGTGTCAAAATAATGTTGGGTTTGTCCACCCCATTTTTTTGTGGAAACTGATGAAAAAGCACCAAGATGGTTTGAGATACCTTAATTCACTCAAGGTCATGTCGTTTTATATTTTCCTGGAACCGCATGACCCTCAATTGTGGAGTTTTTGCCCCATGAAATGTAAGATGAACACTGTACTGAAATTTCGGATTTTCAAGCGATATGGGTGCGTCTGAAAATGTTGTACCTCCAAATGGCCATTGCATAGGGACACTTATCATGAAATATGATAAAGCATCAAATTTTGGAGTACATTATTTTCAGACAAACCCATATCTCAGCAAAAGATCTTGGTTTACCATGTGGGCAAACAAAGCCGCGATAGCGACCCCCGTTCCGTTCTGATCCTCGCCAGTCCATGATGGCCAAATTCACCATGGAGTGCGCAGCGGCCTGGGAGCGCCTTTTCGGGTTGGCGGCCCCTGGGGTCGCCAAAAATGGTGGTGCCCCCCAGTTGTGTTTGTTGGTTTATAAACACCATTCATTGAATATATTGTGTATATGATATGTAATAAATATGAATATAGAACACACACACATACATATACACGCCAGTGAACTAACGTAGCGGGATGAACTATAGGTTTTTTAACGTATATTCCACGTTAGTCTAAGCAGTTCGGGGGAACATCCCAGGTACAAAATCGATGNACTATAGGTTTTTTAACGTATATTCCACGTTAGTCTAAGCAGTTCGGGGGAACATCCCAGGTACAAAATCGATGGCTATGTTAGCAGCGTCCTTTTTTAGTAAAAAACATAATATACGTGCGATGGCAAGTTGAATATGTTGAGTG
>BGPT01000486.1:13159-98749 GCA_003297045.1 Symbiodinium sp. clade C Y103 | reverse complement strand
TTTATGTTGCTGTGCTTATTCTGCCCAATAGCTAGTGCTCTACGCAGAATGCTGCCCTGGCAGCCCATACTGATAGCCAGGATAGCACACGGAACATTTCGCCGCAGCGGCTACGTATGTTTACCGGAGAGTATATATATATATAGCTATGTTGATATATCTATATTGTTGATAGCTGGAAGTATTTTATATATATATATAAGAATACTATGAACAATAATATATATGATATTGTTTGTTATACATCCCAGTTATTGACATGATAAACCAACTTACCTATCTTTGCGGCCCCACCTTGCATGTTGTGACACCTGCAAATTTCACATGGAATTGACATATGAGTGACCATATCCACTCCGAAAATCAGTAGACCTCACTTTTAATGGTTTCCATCATCTGAATCACACGCAGTTTCTAGTCCCATTGTCTTCACTACTTGTAATATCTCAAACTCAAGGCAGGGTTGCTCCAACCCATTACATGTAGGCAAAAAACATCCAAAAGGAGGGACATGGGTCATTATTTAGCCCTTCTTATTTACCCAACAAGTTACACCCCAAATGTACCTGGGGTTTTGAGAGCAACCCTGTTGGTTGTGTACCTCATACGTATCCCATAATAGTTATAATAGTTGGGTTTATGTCATAGTATCCCATAGTTTTATCTCATAGTGATCCCACAATTCCTGATGGTTGGGAGCTCAACCACTATCCCATACATACCCCATCATCATTGTCCAACCATCCAAAAAGATTGATGATCCCATGAGAGTTTCCCAATTTATCACCACTGGGCCCTAGCCTTGGCCTAGCCTTGGCCTTGCGGCCAGGTACCAGGTCCAGTTCCCCGACTCCTTCGCGCACGCGATGTCGGGGAAGCAGATGATGGAGACGACCGGCATGACCACGGCGCGGGGGCCATGGGGCGCTTGGGAGGTGGTAGAAACTGGTTAAACCATGCCCAGATACTGGTGGTCTGTGGAACACATATTTTTCGTGTATCTTTCTGTTTAAGATTTTAAGATGTTTTGAGAGTATGTTGTTCCCGATCAAACATGGCTTGCTGGAAAATCCACCAACAAGAGTTCGATGACTTGCCCAGGTATAAACCTCCATGGCTTGTTCGGGGACTTCCCAGCCAGTCATGTTTGATGACACCAGAGGGTAATAGGAAATACAATTGTCTAATTACAATATAATCCCTTCCCGCGTTCATATTAAACACCCTCTAGAAACCATGGTGTAGTGGGGCATTTACTGTACACATATTTGGGACCATACAATAGGGGTGTTGAATGTTTGGGCATAATGTGTCACCTCTAGAAATGGATGTTACCAACTCCTATCTATATTGGGATCATCATCCAAGGTATGCATGGAAACGCCACCAATCATTATCAACAATTTCATGTTGGTTGTTTCACCCTCTTTGATTGACTTTCCTGTTTGACTATAACAGTTTGCGGATTACTATGACTACAACCCATTGCCCTCCAGTAAACTAACATAGCTATGGAAAATGGCCATAGAAATTTCGTGGATTTTCCCATTAAACATGGTGATTTTCCATAGCAAACTGTTAGGAAATACCAGAGGGTAACTACAGTTGTATCTCCCATAAACCCCAACAGCCATCCCTGTGTTTCAATGAAGCCCAGCTTCGCAGGTCCTGAAAAACACGGCAGGAGAGACCATCCGAGAGATCGCGGCTGGAGAGGCACATCCTCCGGGGGAATGGATGCTGTGATTTCTATGAGAAACCCACGAAATATGGAGGTTTGAATGGGAAAATCATAGGAAAACACTGGACAAGTATGGGACATTCACCTATAAATAGAGGTTTCTAGCTTGGAAAATCATCCATGCATGGGGGAATTGTGCATTGCCACATTTGATTACCAGAGGGTAGTACAAAGTTTTGAGCAGATTTAGATGGGTGTGTCTGGAAATGGGGTACCCCTGAAATCCATCGTTTATCATCATTTTTGAAAGTAACATGTGCTTTTTGGGGGTCTACCCCATTTTCAGACAATATAGTCATTGGCCATGGGACATGATTATCAATGATTAGCAATGGAACATCCCATAGAAATAGAAAAAAAACACATGGCAAAATTCAGCAACATCATGCACAAGCGGGGGATCCTCCATTGCCACCTCATGGTTGCTGAGTCTCCAGTGCTTCAAACATCCTTCAGGTCATTTCGGTGTCGGTTCAGGCGACGGGATTGGGGGATCGGAATGGAAAAATGTTGAGTTCGGGCTTTTTTTTTGCCCAGAAAGAATGGGACTTGAAGAAAGAACCAGTTTAACCCACCAGCATGTGGGGTATCAAACCCAAGTTTGACCCGTACCGTCGACCAATCTGCTCATTGGTGGGCTGTTCGCAAGGGTAGCGTTGGGTGAACTCACCCGCAACCACAAGATTCTCATGGATTTTCCGTGCGTTTCCCCGTAAAAAGCAACGCAAAGATCTCAATGCCGTATTCAGATTGATCCAAAACCAAGAAAATGTGGAGGGATGAATCAATGACCGTGTCCTTGGAGAAAATAGGTATCCCCAAAAATGATTAGAGAATATTAGAGTGGTACTTAAGATTGTTCAGTTCCCAATACATCTCCAGTTCGGTTGATATCATGGATATTTGGATCTAATACGTGACATTGGATTGGAAAGGCCAAACATTAGGGGAGGGTCAACCTCAAAATAGAAGCCAGTGGGTCGACCAAAATTTTCAGGTACAATGGGGCCTGGGGGGTGCGTAAATCAGATACCCCCAAAACCAATAATTAAATCGAGTCTTCCTGTGTTTTTCTCTAAGCAGCCCAGTGATAGTTGTTTAGATTGCCATGCTTGCTGCTCAAGTCACTGATGCCCGCATGTTTGCTGGTCAATACCCATTCTTGCTTGCTCTTCAAGCCACTGGAAATCCTTCTTTTCATAGTAGAAGGAGATGTGCAGGACATGTTCTCTTCAACCCACCCCGTGAGAATTTCGTGAATTCCCATATTTCCGTCTCGATCTGGGCAAACTAATTATGGCCACTTCACCTCAAAAATTCAACAATGATGGTTAGCGCGTAAATAGATTGGCCAAGATGAAAATCAAACGCGTCCCAACATTGCCTTCAATGAACCTTGTATAGATATATCTACCACAGCCCCAACAGCTAATCATCGTGAAATTCATCACAGTTCAACCAACTTAGCTATAATGAATCAACTACTATCAAGTATTATCAATTATTATTATTGCAACTATTACCAACTATAAATATCTATAAATCCCATTTGTTTCCTGGTAAAATCCCCTTTTGTGCTGCCTATTCTTGGCTTCAGTGAATCTGCTGCCTCCAACTTCACCAACAGGAGGCGTTGTCGATCGCGGGACTCAGCACTTCGGACTACATCGAGGAGCAGGTGCCTCCGGCGGATTTGTTCTTCACAAAGGGGACCAAGACAGTTGAGTTGATAAATAGACCAGGCGATTTAATGTATGATAGCGAAGTTGGTTGACATATGATGAACTATGTGAATTGTTGGGGTCAGGGGTTCATATATATTGTTGGATGGGGTTATAAGCCGACTTCTTGGGGGGGGTCGCTGAGTTTCCAGTTCTGGTCGGGGCCAAGAAGAACGAACATCTTTGGATATGTTTGGCGTGGTTTCAAATACTTGTTTATATTTATATTATCATTAATCTACTGTTCCCTACTCATCTGGGATTTTCCAGAAAAGGTCTACTACTCTCAACGGAGTCTAATCCACGAACCAAGGTTTCTGGACAGATCTTGGACACTTTGGGACCTCTTGGGGCTGTTGCTGACAGGCAGATTTGCCCAACAATATGCAGAGGCTCGCTGCTGGAAGTGGTGTCCTGGGGCCACGATCAGTCATCAGTTTGAGGCTTCATAAAGTGTAACTCGCATGTATTGGCGGTTGTATTATATTGTAATTAGTCCATTTGTTGGCCATGGTCCTATGATTGTTGGTCATGTGTGCGTTATTACTTGTATGAGTTGCTGCAGTTAAGATATGTGAAGATTGAATTCTCATTGCTTTCAATGCACGTTCTTTGATGTATTTGTCAGGTTCCCATCTCTGTTGATTTACACAGTGGTTGCCTGAATTTCCCGCTACTTTTTGCACTGATTTTGACGATGGGTGAAGCCACCAAACAGCGTCTTGATGGGCTGGACAAATTATGGACAGATCCCTATCTTTGCCGTTGAAATGCACCAAGACGATCCACCATGTTGGGTGTGTAATGTCAACCCAGGATTTAAACAAATCACTGGTTGATTATATTCAGGGGAACCTCCCTGAATAGTGTGATATTTTGCCACTAAAGTGGTCCACCCCAAGGATCAACAGGTGGTTTATCAAAAACATATCAAAAAAAACAGTGTTGACATGAATCATTCAATGGTATCTCACTAATTATATCCCCATGATATTCCCCATTTTTTATTGGGCTGTTTTTCTATAAAGCCAACCAATCCTGCCAGATCCCACCATGACGTCCCCCGATCCAGGGCGAAGATTGCGGCGGTGGGAGCCACGGTGCTCTTCCATATGGAGGCTGGGGTGACTCTCATGGGTACATTGTGGTAAGCCCAATGCCATAAATCAATGGATTGGTTAATGGGAAAAATTACAGGAAAGCCCCATATTTCATGGGGAAATCCATGGTTTCCTGTAAATTTTCCCAGTAACCAATCCATTGAATAAACCATCACCAACTAGAAACGGATGTGTGATGATGTGCTAAGTTGAAGATTGCTTCTGCTTAAGCGGTGTGTTCATCTAAAAAGCAAAGCGCTATTAAATGCAAGTTGTGCTCAGATGAGTTCAGCTTCTGCTTAGGTACCGCGCTGTTAAGTGAAAGCTGCTGTTGTGTTCTTCTTGTTTTCATTTGTTTTCATTGTTGCAGAGGTAGAAGTGCAGTTGACAGTAGGCCTTTGTGCTTGCATGTCCTGCCTCCCCTGTTAGAGTGCCGCCGGTAGAATCAAAGCTGTTTCGGTTTGTGTTGATACAAGAAGCGTGCTGGTGCAATGGGCGAGTTGCTAGATTGAAGTAGGCTGAGATATTGTTGCAGCTTGATTGCTCTTAGTGGCTACGTGATGCTTGACTGTGCAGTTGTATCAGATTGAAGGCAGCCTTTGCTTAGGTGCGGTGCTCATCTAAGACAAGGTGCTGTTAGACGTGAATTGCGTTAGAAGCCGGCCTTCGCTTAGAAGTGTTATTTATCTAAATGGTGTTCTCTATTAGATGTGAGCTATGTAAGAAGCAGTCAGCTTATGCTTAGAAGTGTTGCTTCTCCACAAGGCAATACTCCATTAGATGTGAGCTGTGCAAAATATAAGATGTGCTGAGTGAAAGTCAGCTTCTGTTTAGATGTTGTGCTCCTGGGCAAGAGCTGTGTCAGGCTAACTAAATGGTTCGCTTAGGAATGCTTGCTTGTGTAGATTGGTGTTGTTGAGCCCTTCTTTGTTCATTGCTGCAGAGGTAGAAAGCGCAGTTGACGGCAGGTCTTTGTGCCTGCACGTCCTGCCTTCCCTCTGAAGGTGCTTACAGTTCATAGGGAGCTACTCTGACCCTTTCCATCTGACCCCCTCCCACTGGATACCACCTAGATCCACATAGGATACCACCTTAAATGGTGTCAAATCTCCAATTTGCCATTCCCTGTTCCTGTTGTGATTTTTCTGAGCCTCCAACCTTGGGATTTTGGATACCCCACATCCCCTATGTAGGCAATCCCCTAGACACCCCCTGGGCATCCCAGAGTGGATAGGGGTCACATGCCCCAAACACTGCATTTGACCCCCTTCCAGTAAAAGGCTCTAAAATGCTCTTTTGGGGACCCCTTGTAGCTTCAATTTTTGGGTTTGCCCTGTTAGGATACGAGATTCGGAATACCTTCAAGGTCCAACTTATGACCCAAACTATAAGAAGGGATCACCAAAGCAATCTTAAAACCAACAAGGAGCTGATATGATGGATTTCAAGCAGCTTCAGTGCCAAACCCAACGGCCCACAGAGACTAAAATTGCTAAGAGTGATTTAGAGGTATTTAGAGTAATTTACAGTGATTTAGAGGGATTTAAAGGGATTTAGAAGGATTTAGAGGGATTTAGAGGGATTTAGAGAGATTTAGAGAGGTGTATATATGTCAGGACATATATGCCTAATGGATAGGGGTCACATCTCCTGGGTCTNTTAGAGGGATTTAGAGGGATTTAGAGAGATTTAGAGAGGTGTATATATGTCAGGACATATATGCCTAATGGATAGGGGTCACATCTCCTGGGTCTGACCGACATCCTATGATACAGTGGTGCGGCTAGCTAGCGCGAGATATTTTTTTTGTGTTCTTGGCCTTTGCTTTTGATGTTTGCCTTGAGCCAATGAGTCCCTGCAATCGATGTGATGGTTGGTTTGCCGCGCTTGACCAAACCTTTATGCACCTTCACTCTGACATTTCGTTACAGCTTGCGCGTTGAATGCTCTTAGTCGCTTGGCGACGTTCTAAAGTGTTAGTTTTGCATTGGCTAAAACTGATATCTAATGCGTTGGCGGAAGTTGTGGAACCAATGTTACTGCCTAAGGGCGTGGGTTAAAAAGATGTTGGAAGGCAAACTGGCGGTTGATCAATGTCATCAATAGTTTGTGCTTTAGCTGCAAGTCAGTTCTGGCATCCCTGCGCAGGATATCAGCATTGCTTCTAGTTTTGACATTGTTCCCTTTTCCTTGCCCGTGCTGATATGACGAGCGCTGTCGTGGAAACACCGGCCGATATCTACGAGGCATTATTCTACATGAGCGCGAATACTTGCTGGGGATGTGCAATGGCTATTGCTTGCAGGGTATGCGGCAGTTTTTTGATCAGCGACTTGACAGCGCCGCCGCTATATGCTCGAAATGGCAAAACATAAAGGATACAGAGTGCATGCGAAAGTCAGTGACCATGTGCCACACACCTGTGATGTTGGCAGGGCACGCGTTCCACTCTGATGGAACTCATTTGACAGCCATAGGCATGGCATTCTTCCTCGACGCTGTGTGTCCACTGCTCGAGGCTGATGAGTCTCTTGTAATTCTGCGGATGTATGTGTTTTGTTGTATCTGTTTGTTCTGTGTGTGTGTTTCAGGAAGAGGGGGTGAACCTCGTGATCGGGGACTCTTCTCTATGTGCAGTGATGCCTGAGGTGCTTGTCTACACATGCTGTAAAGGTTGCGAAGTTCGCCGCTATGCGCTGTCTGTTCTTTTCTCGTGCAGGATGTGTTGGACCGCGACTATGCGGGTGCCATTGCAGCCGACTTGCTGTTGGCTCCAGTGGCACCTGCCTGGGGCAAAGGGTTTGGGGGGGACGCCTTCAACTGGCTACTGTGGAATCAACGGGGCCTAGTGGAATGGAAGTCCTCCCCAACCATTGCAATTCTTTGCGCGGGTGGTGTGATGTTTGGAATGTACTTGAACTGCTGGTCATGACATGTTTCTGTGTTCAGGCAATGATTTATATGGCGGCCGTGGCCCTGACGCAATAGTTGCTGCCATGACAAATGAAAGAGGCGCTGCGAAAGCATTGCAAACATTGACTGCGTATTCACGCGCGCGCGCGCGCGTTGTTTCCGTTTCCTTTCCTGTTTGTCTTTTTCCGTCCACTTGACCAGGATTGGAAGGGCTCTTGGTCTGCTCGCTTGATCTACGTGGATGTAGTACCGGATAGCGATAAGCGCAGCATCCTTGTGACATCGTGGTACTGGTATTGCCGCGTGCCATGCTCTTCTCTGGTTGAATGAGCAGCTGATTCCCCGGCTTGTAGATTGAGTAAGTGTTTGCTGAAATGTCCCGAGAGGCTCGCTTGCCAAGAGATAGTCGGTGGCCAAAAGAAAAATGCGGTTGAAAGTGTTGCGTTAGCCCGCCCTTGATTTCTAGTGTGACAACACTGCAGCTATTGCAATTAACCGTCCATGCAATCTAATACCGCAAGATCAAAAGTGGTTATACCTAGCAACAGCACATAGCAGCAAACCTATTGCCCGCAGTAGGTCCAACTTGACAAGAGCATGTTCTGCAAAGCCTGTCTTCAGCCCCGCCTTACTAAAGCATGCTAAAAAGTTCCGCTTGCCCACAAATGCTTCGCGATGACGCATTAGCAGAACAGCCTCATACCAGCACTACCGAAACACAAATGCAGGCTACAGCCTTAGCACCTGCTCATGTCAACTATGTGAGTCCATGTGCTTGTGCTTGTGATGGCAAATGTGCGATTGACAGCTCTTTCTCATCCATTGCAAGCGCGCTTGTCTTGTGATTGTTTTTGTTCCTTTTCTTTGCCGCGCTGATGACAGCAATGAATCTTGCAGAGGCCCAACGACTCAATGCCATTCTCCAAGCTGTTGGTTGCTTGAATATGTGTCATTTTCAGGAAAAAGGCGATGTGAAACACCAAAGCAATAACGGTGATGCTGCGCCGGTGCCTACTCTATCACACAAGTCGCCCGGGCATCGCGTGTTTTGTTTCCTTGATGCGCTTGTCAGGGCAGCCCAACAAAATTCAGCAGCTCAGAAACAGAAGTGAGCGAGTCGGAGACAGAACCAGAGTCCGAGTTTGATGATGTTGACACCCAACAACGGGAAAGCTGCCCCACAACCGTGATCGAGATCAGCGATGATGAGGCGCTGCCATCACGTTGACTAACCAAGCTTCCATATCGATGTTGCATGCCAGTGCTGAAATGTTTGCCGCAGGAACCATCACTTCCGCCCGCAGTTACAGCAAAGCAAGCTGCGCATGGGTCATGTGCGATCAAAGCAAAATTGCGCAATATGTCCAGGAACAAAGTTCCAGCAGCCTTCCGGTGGATGTTTTTAGGTAGACGCAAGCCGCCAACTGCTCCGAAACTTATACTGAAAGAAGTGCGGGTTGTGCCGCCCGTAGCAGGGATGCCGATGAAAAGCAAGGGGCGCAAACAGCCAAGGCTGTAATGACCTGTGTAAACATAATTGGGGTAACCAGCCGTTGCTTCAAAAATTATCGCTGTGTCAAGGTGTCTCACAAAGCATGCGTTTGCCTTTAAATGTGTTGGCTGCATGTAATCAGAATCCTTCCTGTGCAAAACGCCGCCGCTGAAACATGTTTGTTTGTATATGTGACAGGATGTGTGTGAGTGATCGCTTGCCGTCGCTTGCTGCTTGCATTTTGTTCTTCTTTTGTATTTGTGCTTCAAAGATGGGAAAGCCCAGCTGCGCCAGCCCTACATCATCCCTGAAGCTTCGCGCAACGATCAAGCCCACCAGCAAGGCTGCACGCAACATTGCTGCTTGAGAGAAAACACCCACATTATTGCTGTGCAGGAACATTCGTGTCTCAAAAATTGGCGGGTCAACATCAGCCTGCCTCTACAGGCGAATCACGAGTGCTCACACAGCTTCTGACCCGTGCATATGCTCTTTGCGAATCAGGCCACGACACAAAATGTTTACATGAAGTATGATGAGGCCGAAGTAAGTGGCATATGATCCATCTTACAGCGCAACAAAATCTGAATAGATTAGTGTTGCCCCACAGGTGCGGATGCCTCGCCCTACAATCTTTGGCCATCGAAGCACAAAATATTTATACTGCACATGCAAGCGCATCAGAAGATGATGGGACATCAATACGCCCACCTTGCCCCACGCAAGCTCCTATGCCACAGCTCGCCATTGAGGTGAGCTTTTTCCTTTTTTGTGAGTCAACGCTTCTATTGCGTCCCCACATATGCGCGTACGTGCATGCGAGACAGGACATGGATGTGAATGGTGAACATCGTCCCCAAACGGTAGGCTGTGGTAGGTTTATATTGGGTTTGCCCGATTGACACACATTAGCCATGATTACCCTCTGGTTATTTAACATAGCCATGGAAAATGGCCCATTTATAGATGATTTATTGCGATTTACTTATCAAAGATGGTGGTTTTCCATGTCCATGTTAAATAACCACAGGGCATCATCCCCAAAAAGTTGGGATGCAACATGATTAAACCTCTACAGACTCTGGAACTCTGGAGAAATATACCCTTTCTGAGGTGGAAAAGTGGAACCACACCCCGAAGCATCTTGGAACATGGTTAACGTTTGTCCCATATGTGTGGTCCCTTCAATTACCATTCCATAAAACGGCCGGTTTTGTGGCTTTGTTTTGGGGTCCCATTTTAAACCATGTAATGGTGAAGATGGGCTGGAAGATGCTGGTTCTCCAGTTTATAGCAGGAATAGATACAGTAATGATCCAGTTTTCTGGCAAAAACTTGTCCATTTGCATGGGGATAGAATGGAATATATATCGGGGTTTTTGTTACTTGATAATTATAATCTTTTGAAGGTTGAGGCATACCATCGATTAGACTGGGAGAAAAATGGAGATTGAATCAGCACAAGGTATATGATTATAATCATTTAATCCAAAACATCCCGAAAAACACGCGTACAGATGCGTACAGTGGTACCTTTGGACACAAACACCAACTAGCAAACATGGACATACAAGCGGCAATCGCGCGGGTTTACCTTTGTACCTTTCAAGAAAGGCGTATCATAGCACATTGACAGGTAATCAAACCAAATCAATATTGTTGCCGCACACACGACTATAGCCAGTTGGTTTAATGGGAATGTGTCATCTAGCTTGGGATGATTTGCCCCAACAGCTATTGTTGTTTCTACAAGTTCCCGTGTTTGTTGGACAACATATCCAAATGATCCATGACATCCCTCCCATCATCCACATGAATTTCATGGAGGTTGAATGGAAAGTTCGGGTCCGCAGCATTTACCGACCGGTCTTAGTTCTAACTGGATATATTCCGTTCGGGTCAAAAACACTGTATGTTTGGCTTGTGGTCATCCCGCCATGGGAATCCTTTTGACAATTCACATTTTTCATGTTGGTACGAGCATCCCCAAACATGGGTAGAACGGGGCCCCTGTGTGGCAGGTCAGTAACACAGGCAGGGTGTCTCAGAGTTCCGCAGGGAAATAGAAGACTTGGGTAAGATACCGGCCAGCTACGTTGGAGTACCAGAGTGTAACCATCAAAATAGGAACATTCACCTTTTTTGCTAGATATTGCTATAGTAAACTGTCCATAACTGTCCTATTTTCGAGATTTTTAGACCATGTATGACCTTTGGATGGTTGTTAGGTGAATGTGTCATTATTCATCCATCACCTTGCGAGATTGGATGGATGTTGAGTGATCTGGAAATGGACATGGAGTACCCCCGGTTAGCCAATGTCCACCCGGAAGCACAGGAAAGCCTTGCGGCTTTCCTGTCCATTTCCCATCCAAATCGCTGAGATTGAGTTGAGGGTAAAGTAGAATCGACTGAACACCAGGGTCTATATCTACCGTTTTTCCGTTTGTTTCCTCATTTTCCATAGTTTTCCATGTTGTTCCACACGTTTTTCTATACTTTTCCTATTTTGCCCATGGCAAAATCACCAGCTTCCGCTGGAGTTCCCCTTGAACAATCCATCTCTGGAGCTCCGCTCCCAGGTGACTTAGGAGCACCGGTGAATGAGATTACCATCCAAGGTGCAAGCAGAAGGGAAGCAAATGGTTATGAGCTGTTTGCGGGATTTCCAATGGGTTTCGTGTCTTTTTTGTGGGATTTTCATGTGATTTTCTGATTTAACCTTGGATGGGTAGTGACTAATCCTTTCATCTTTTTGCGATTTCAATGAGAATATCTACTAACCGAGCCAAGAACTTTATTTTTTTGTATCTACGGTTGGGCAATGTAATCTGCTCTCATATTGAATTGTAATCTGCACTCTCATACCGGTTGAATCCAACATCCAAAAAAACCCAAGGCACCCAGTACCTTTGGGGGCCAGGGCTAAACTGAGCTCTGGAGCTCGGCCAGGTATCCCGGGCTTTGTCACGCAGAAGGAAACGGATCTGCTGGACTTTGAAGGCAGCATGCGAGCGCGGACTCCCGGCATCCCAGTTGGGGGATACCCTTCGGATACCCGGGATGATGTCATCCAAACGTGGCGATTGCATGGAAATCCCCGATCGAAAGGGAGGTTTTGAATGGTTTTAACATGTTTTAATGTGACGTTGGATTTCAGCTAAGTTTGTAGCAACCCCAAAATAGACGCCGAAGAGTTGAACACTTGGAAACATGGTGTAAATATCATCGAACTATTGAAGTCGGCATTTTGTGTCGCTATTCCTGAACCGACCATCACCATGTTATAGATGAGGCACACATATTTACTTCATATTACCAAGCTTCCCATTTTGATCTATTGAATCTATTTTTTTGGATGTCATATACCATACATTGAGCACGTGAGATGGGAAGGCACCAGCCATGGATCTGGATCTGGACCAGGTTCGAACCTACAGCGGCATCCGCTTCAAGCCTCGTGGCAGCCCATCGAGGGCCTGGTGGACAGGTGGTTTCGGGTGTTCAAAAACCTATGACTTTTGGGGCACAAAAAATAACGCTATAGCATTGCAAGTAAAAAAAAATGCTTTCCAGGCTCATGTTTAGCTCTTAGTTTTACAGTTTTTATCACGAACCGGTGGGAATTTTACACATTTTTTTGCACCACCCACAGGTTCTGATGTCAACTGAGGTTCAACTACCGGGGCACGTTCACCTGGTTCCGCATGGACAAGTTCGTGACGGAGCTGAATTTTGGGATTTGGAGATCAGAGTCGGATGATGGGGAAATCTATAAGGCATTTGCATATAAATCTATATTATATATGTATATGTATACATACTATACATATTTATGTGTATACACGACAATTTACAATACAATATACTATTATGATATCATGTTATTGAATAAATTATACTGTTTTAAGTCTGTTTTATATGTTTTATATAAACCCAGAGGGTGAATTGTTTTTTCAGAGATTCATATATTAGATTATATTATCATTTTGTATCACAGTATATCATGTGATTCGATTTATGTTCATTTTACAGTAGAAATTAATTTCCCATGATAATTATCATGTAGTTTTAACTCTAACATATAATACATGTATTTTGTGACATAATATATAAATACACCTAGTATAATTTGTTTTGATATTGGAAATTCGTTTCGAAATGTATATAACACTATTTTAAACAGTACTGACAGTATGTAAATTTCATGTCCAGAGCCTGGATTGGATTAGCCGTCTAGCACTTGAGCCCTGAAAGTCACTGGCAAAATTTATATGAATTGTGTGTATGTCGATATATTAGATTAGATTAGTTATATAGATAAGACTAGATAGAAGATGATATGATACAATGATACACACACACACACATACTTCCATTCCATTACATCCCATTACATCCCATTCCATTCCACTACATTGCATTACATTACACTACATTACACACATACACATACATACATTTATGGACTGACTAAGAAGTTCCACCTAAATTCCCATGGGAAGACCTCAGCTGAGGTCTATGTTTTCACCATGTGTCGGGATGCCGAGCCGAGAGGTGCTGAGGTCCCCAATATAGAAATATGGCCACTGGGTTATTGGGTTTAGGCTTTAAGGTTAGCTACGTCAATGTAGTGGATATACTGTATCTGTTGGCAAATGTATCGCCGTCCAATTCAACTACCCTAAAATATCCCAAAATTTGGGCCTTGCTTTGTCTTGAACTATCATAAAGCTCCTAATTTCTCCGCCAAATTCATTCTGTGTGACCCCACATTCAACAATATTTGGCCCCTTCAGCTACTGTACCATTTGGGCAGTTATTTTTCGGTTAAGCGTTTTGTGACAACCTTGAAACCCTGTGACCATTTGAGCCATGGACATCATCGGTATCTCTATTTTTGGTTATCATGATCCTCAAGAAACCGTGCAGATGATATAGCCTCCTACTTCATGATCAATCAACTATTATTTACACATATTTATAAATCACATCCCCGCATGGTATCGTATGTTAGATTGTAAACCACAACCTAGACTTGATGCTGAAATCCCACCCTAAACCAACATCAAATCACCATTCCATCCTCATTCTCATATTTCTAAAGAAAAATACACGCAGTCCATGGTAGAATCCATGGTCCATCCATAGTCCACGGTCCATTTTTTTCTCCAACGCTAAAGCGCGACGTTTTCGTCTCGACGAAGACAGACGGAGGTGTGGTCTGGCTCCAGCTGCCGGGCATGATCTTCTTCTCCTTTGCCTTGCGATGCCTTGGCACGCTCTCGGAGGCCACCCAGCGATCCCTGGGTGGGACATGTTGATGGTCGTGACATTTTTGAAGGGTGAAGAAAAGGAGGGATTAGTAGATCATGAGTTTTAAAGATGATAGTGTTTGACATTGGCATTTTAATGGCATGACAATGATAGTGGGGGTTGACTATTTTTTTGATGTATTGTATAATTTCTCTTGACCTCATGTGCCGCACCATTGGCCTGAGATCAGGTCTTGGAATTTTGCCAGATTTGCACACATTTGCGTCATCAGTTTTGTTTAATGCTTTAAAATCAGAATTCATCAAAGTCTGTGGCTCTCTGAAATAGCGCAGTCTTGACGCTCTTACTTTGGTTACATTCATTTCAAGTTCTCATTTTGATTGGGCCAAACAGGCAAAATAATGGAACTTTGGGACATTTATATATTGCAATTCTCATTTTGGTTGGTCAATGTTGGTCAAAAAAAAACGGGCAACCTTTAGGTCTTTAGGTGGTTCAACACCCATTTTGCTACATTTTTCACATGATCTTCCAAGCAGATTCTTACCCCTCCCCCACAAGTTCCAAAGATGCTGAACCCCCAACCCCAACAACGCTAGGCGCTGGCGGGTTACACCTACGAACATATCGACTTCACCAAAGAAGTCATTGGTGTCGGGGCGCACAGATGGGGTGCAGCTGAGCTGAAGATGGTCCGCTTTCAATTTGACGATTTGAGACCCTGGAAAAGCACAGATTTTTGGTGGTACCCAATTTTGACCCATATTTCCATATGTTCTGGACATTTTCATCAGAAAAACTATGATGTAATATTGTCTTAAGATGTCTTAAGATATTTCAGGCATCTGCATCAAAACCTACTTGTGCTGTGTGAACGGTGCAATATCATATTTATCCAGTAGGGAATTGTCACCGAATTCGCATCGGTCTTTGCAATCTTGACAGGAAGGAATGATTGCCATAACACGATGAGGTTGATTCACATCCTGACTTGTTGATTGCAAGTCTATGCTGATATCAACATGTTGATTTTGTTCCTGCGGAAGTGGTACCGCCGTGAAATGTTTGTTGGTTGTTCGTCCATCGACCGGTAGATGCGTATCAGAAATCCGTCCTCGTTTGCCAGGTGTCATAAACCAACTTCCCTCTCCAAATTTTCCAAAATTTGGGGTCCAGTTGAACTCACCTTTAGGAGAATTCCTCATGTTTCAACCGGTGAATTCCCTACGTTTCCGTTGTGTCAACCGGTGCATTCCCCATGGTCTTCCCAGGGACAGTCAGCCGCTGGGCTCCAGGTGGCGGCGCGTAACATGGCCTACGGCTTCAGTCAGGAAGACACCAGTGATCTCCATGAGGAGCTTGTTGAACGATCATCAATGCCTGGTTTTCACTGGGGAAAATGGGGATATTTCATGGGATTTCAGAGGTTGTCACCCGGAAAAATATGGTGATTTAACTCGAGAAAATGGGGATTGAACTCGAAGAACTGGGGAAAATGGGGATGTTTCCTTGGCAATAATAAGAAACTAGAGGAGTATTTCAACTCCTTTGCACCATTTTGCACCCGCGGATTCTGGCAAACTTCTGGGGGGTACTTGGTGCTAGCCCAGGAGTCTGGGCAGGGCAAACTGGTGCGGAAGCTTAGTTGGAGCGGGGTCGAAGGTTTCATGGGATGATGAAGCCACATGATGCGGCCTCGAACAAATTGGAAGTGTTCAGCTGAAGGGCCGCTTGGCCCTTCCCCTCAGTTATGTTTGCTGGTTTATGACAAAACTACATCATTCATTCATACCACATCTATATAAGTATATCTACCACAACCCCAAGTTGACCTACTTATAAACCAACTTAGCTAAGGTGCGATTATACCTGCCCCCAGGTCTATGGCATGTCCTTGAGACAAGTCCGCCGGAGACTGCACCATATCCTCAATGGTCATCCGGTGCGATAGTTCCGATGGGTGAACTGGAGAAGCCATGGGGTAGCCTCTTGTGAAAATGAGACCTTCAATTCATGCTGGGTTTTCCAGATCTATTGATAGATGATGATATATGTAGTGTTTTAGATTGGAGGATGGAGGGTTGATTTTTAAATGGACTCTTGGGGGGAGATGGATAAATACCACTTATCACATTTAAAAAAAGTTGGACACTTTGCAGGGGATCAACAAATCACCAAGTGAACGGCTCTGTCATGTTTTGGAACCATTCTGAATGGATGGAAAATGGAGGAAACATTTGGGAGGGATGATTTGGGGTTACTTTTTTTGACTATACTTTTTGATGGATATGGATGGCAGAATGTATGAGAACCATCCTGCAAAGTGGACCCATTCATAGGCTAACCATTGGATTTATGGTGGATACATTCTACAGTTGGATGGGTTGAAACAGCGACCTGGCGACATACGGAGCCCTCTTCGTGCCTCCCATTTTGTGGGGAATCTATCGGCATTTTGTGATGAGTATTGTTCAAGGCAGGGAGGATTTCATCCAGGCGAATGAGCAACAAAGAAGAGCCTTTGAATTTAGGATGGTGGTATTGGAAACTACTGGGCTACCATCTCACTGATACATAAATATTGAATTATTGAGACATATTCACACATTTAATTGTCAACACTATGTCATACCATAAATTTGATAGACATTCAGGGGTACTCCGGCTAAACTAAATGTGCTCGATGTTCAAAGATCACAAATAAAGTGCATGTTCAAATTCTATTTATTGTTGTACACTTCAGGAATGGGAGAAGCAAATCTCCTTCCAGTTGCCGCATTTGCCGTCGCAATCCAACTTTTGTTGGTCCATTCCCCAGGTTTAGTTGAGAGAATTCAATTTCTTCGGGGGTGAAAACATCCGCATTTGCTCAAAAATCCAGCCTTTTTCTTTGGTTTCTGGCAAAAGTTTCCTACAAATGTGTGAAACAAAATCTTTGTTGCTTGGATCTCCATGATTGCTGCTTAATCCCACTTCCGTTATGATTGAACCACCATGTCACCATGTGTGCTGGTTAAGTCCCAATGTTTGCTGCTTCAATATGCTTTAGTCACCATCAACATATTGAATCTGGTTCAGTTTCAATTTATCTGCTGAAATCCATGTTTCTTGCTGCTTGAGTCATCTTAAGTCCCAACGTTTGCTGGCTAACCCGCGTGAAACACATCAAACGTTGACCCGGGCACCACGGGGACCCGCGCCATCAGCACCCTGGCGCAGACGCTGACGGGCCCCGAGCGCAAGCTCTTCACGGAGTTCTTCTTAGCCAACGCCACCGGCTCGTCCGGCAGACCCAGTTGGGTGGTTTTAAGGCACCTGGTGATTGGATTATTCTAAGAAGATATACTACCTAGTTATTGGTCAGTTGTTCAAAGGATTATTCTAAGGCTTCTGAGGAGTTACACTACCTGGTGATTGGGGATTATGAACGAAGCCATTTCAGTGAAACCATGTGAAACCAGCTAGTATAATGAGCAGTGGCTTCATTCAACCCCTGTTGGGTGATGATTTGTTTGGGGATTATACTATCCAGATTAGAATGTTGATGTATATTGGGGATGATCACTATCCATGAAAAAGGCTAGTACAACGAACGGATTATGAACAGATTGGCCATGATTGCACCATATTAGACTTAAGTTTGACATAGTTCAACAGATTTTTCAATGTCATGACTACATAAGGCTTCAATCGATGTTTGGACAAACTGCTGTGGATGGTTGCGAAATCCTGCACCAGTTGGTAGATGGTTCATCTTATACTCCCCTTATGGTCCCCGTGTTTCATCGTCACCAGGTTGCCCACCACGGGGCGAGATGCCGTTACCTATGAGGTGCAGCCATGGTGATATGAGCGCCAGCAGAGATGGTGATGAAAATCACTGAAAAAGATGAGGTTTTGAGATGTTTTAAGCACCACATATTATGTGGACATGTTTAGGGATATTCACAAAAACCCGATAAGTAGTGATAATTGGTTGTTCATGGTGTTATACCTGATTATGCTACCCCTTTAATGGCGGGATAGTCAACTGGGGTACCTATTTAATCTTTAAGGTGAAGTTGATTTTCTGGACGTGGTCATCGCCATCAATTTTCCAAGAAATGAGCCCCAATGAAATCCGAAACAGTTCAGGGTTTCGATTTGGGGTGATTCAGTGCAGCCTTCCAATAGCCTTTAATCAAATGTGGCTTGCTGGAAAATCAGCCAAATATAGATGATTCTCCCAGAAAAACCTCCATGTATATTGGATGTTCAATTGGCAGGTTTGATTGCCCGAGGTTAAGTTGAATACCTGTTTTGGAGGGATAACCCAGCACGTTGGAGCCACTTCGGCGCAGACCTACATGCAGCACCTTTGTTCTAACGAGAACATGAAGAGTTTCATGGATGCTCGGGCACTCGGTTCTGGGCGGGGATGGGAATTGAGGTCTCTACATTTACATCTTGCATAAGTTGGTTTGTTGTAAATGGAGGAATCGTTTAGAAAGGGCTTAGTTCAGCAATGCTGTGGAGGGTTCCCTTGAACGCCTAATGCGCCACACATACTCTGTGGAGGTAAGCCCCTTGGAACATATGTAAAACATAGACAGCTTAACAGAATTCGTATTGAGTGGTTAGGAGGGAGTCAAGGAGCTATGGCCTATGAAATGGGAAGGCAGGGAGCTACTAGAGTTTCCCAAGCACGTGTTTGAAAAGGGACGGACACCCTTTTTGGTATAGGAAAACCCCCTATGATATCATGCCACTACACACGAAATTGCGGATCACCCATTTCAAGAAGATCCCTGGATTAATAGCCCCCCGTCTCTACCATATGGGGATACCACTTATGATTATACAAAATTATACAAAATTATCATTAATCTGAAGACCAATATGAGGCCTTGGTAAAGTAGAATCACTACTCGTTTTAAGAATTAAGAACCCCCAGAATATCAGGAAACTGGTGCCTTGAAACATCCTACTTGGAGGAGCACCGAACTAAGCAAGTGGTTTGTTTTTGCCGGCTTAGTTCCCCCAGCTATCAATTATATATAGAGTTCTTTCGATTACGCGGGTTTACAAAGCCAATTATATAACTCTAGATTGCGATTGTTTCCCCCAAACCCAACACTTAAGCTACCTATTTCAATCAACTTAGGCAACGTTTTGGGGCACCACCAACTGTAGCTCGACCTTCCAACATCTGCCACCAGGTGGTGTCCATCATCGATCCGGTTGGCGCCAACAAAAATGCCTTAGAATACGCGCCTGGTCTCAATCCGGGATCACTGGAGCAAGCGGTTTGCCACCGGGGAGAATGGTCATCTGCATGAAGAAATGCAACTATACAGTGAAACACAAAGTGTTGTGAGTTATGATTTTTAACAGCCAAATTAGGGGAATTGGATATTTATCTACACAATCTACACTACATTTTTTCTGAAATATAGATCAACATCCATCAACATCCATCCAACATGAGACTTGAGATTTTCCATTGAACTCGATGCCATCGTTCGCCTGCAGGTCTTTACAGACAAGACTGTGAAGGCCGTTGGCGGGCGCTGAAGTATTGTCATCACAAATTTGGGGGATAACTGCCAAATAATGCCAGATTTGCTACATCTACATCAAATGGGTTTGTCTCAAAAGGGGCCCAAAATGTACTGGTTCATCATCATTTTCCCTTTTAGAATGGCCATACCGGGGGTGCTTCAACGTCGTAGCGGCGAGAAGGGGGAAATTGACTGAAATTGATACCTCTTGACGTACCTTCTAGTGAACTAACATAACTATGGAAAATCACAATTTTTTATGGGAAAATCCACTATAAATGGCCATTTTCAATAGCTATGTCAGTTTACCAGAGGGTACCTAGTACCTAGTTTCTCCCTGTTGTATTTGGGGTGTTGGGAGCAGTCCTGAGACTGTTGCCATGGGGAGTTGAGAGAACAGAACATGGGGTTTGAGTACCAAACATGAGGTTTGAACAGCAAGAATAGGATCATATGTTGAGATCAACAAACATTGGGATTTTCATCAATGAAAGCATGGCATACATACTAGGAAATAAATGAATGTAGAAAAAGTGGCAAGAGGGGGTTCAAAATTGATGATAATTGATGACTATCGCTCAAGCGAAACCCCATTTAGCAGCTATTTTATGGCCTATATCAGGGTTTTGATCCGCACCCGCAGGCTCTACATGAGCTGGCCGCCAAACGCCGAAAGGCGGAAACGGTGGTTCTTCGGTTGCCTGGGAAGTGATGGTAAGCCAAAAAAGTCGTGGGATTCATGATGAGCGTCAAACATAGGGGATCAAATCGGGATCAATCAACGATGTTTGAGTTTGGAGGGTTCTCCTGCCAAAATAGAACAACTTTAACCCACAAGAACTGGATGTTGATCAACAAAAAACACTGTGGCATGGTACCGGGGGCAAAGATTCATAAAGATTCATTAGGGCCTTGGGGACCACAGATTTTGGATGAGTCTTTTTTAGTCTGAAAGCATCCTCTTTTGCGCTGCTCACTTCTGTCCCATATCCACACATCATTAGAAACAACATATCATGGAAAAAATGTGAGTACGACGCCATTGATATCCTCTGGTAATCAAACATGGTAATGGAAAATCCATGCAACTCCTCCATTTATTTGGATGATTTTCCCATCGAGAAACCTTTATTTCTGGGTGATTTTCCAGCCAGCCATGTTTGATTACCAGAGCGTATATCCCATTGTATAATATTCCATGATGTCCCCAGTAATAACTATCAGATGTTCCCTATCATTTGAAACTCCATACAGGGAAAATATATAAACATATGAGTCCAAGTCCATTGATATATGGTTTCGTCTGAAAATATGGTACCCCAATTCCATCTACTGGTTGATCATCATTTTGCCGAGTAAATCCGCCATTTTGGGGTATACCAGCCACCGCCACATGACCATATGTTTCTTTCACGCGGACACCCCGATCCTCGCCACCGCACAGTCGGGCGACACCGACACCCAAATGGTTCATGACACGATGCTCGGTGCGAAATGGCGGAGGTTTATAGCTGGGAACATCATGGAACTATAGATGATGGACTTTCCGTTTCATGTTTGATTCGCAGAGGGTAAATTGGTAGCAGCCGTGGTATCTCCCATGAAATATATCCTTTGCGTTTCTTGTGATATATACCATGTTGTAATATGTTGTACAATGGTATACAATGTTATACTGTACCCCATCATCCACTTTCTATCCATGATCTGACTTGTCCAGTACCCTAAAGAGTCCCAACATGGGATAGGTCAGAGCCTATGACATCTTTCTTGGGGATGTTGACATCGCAAGAACTGGAAAAGCCAATCATGTTGATGCGCAGGGAGTTTGTCTGAAACTACCGCAAACCCCATAATTGATCATAATTCTTCCATTAAATTTGTAAGCATTAAGGTTCATAGATACTTATAGCCAAATCTGTGACTTGGACAAATTTCAAGGTGGGGCAGCTCTGACGACACACATGTTAACTTTGTGGAGGATGGTGGCGATGTCGACCATTCGTGGCAACATCTTGGCATGTGAAACCAGTCTAGCAGCGTTTTTGGAACGTGAACTACAGGGATTCCACGGTTTTGACATGTTTTTTTTGCCACAACCAGTTGAAATTCCTTGCCAATAGCAAGGGCTGGTGGCCCCTTGGGATACTGAGGAAGATGATCGTGTTGAACCGGCAGGGTGCCTAAGGATGGCTATCCAGGGCCTTTTTCCCCCAGGAAAGAGCAGTAGGAAGACAGGAAGAGCAGTAGCTATCCGGTGCTGATTTCCAGTGAATCAAATGGGGATTTCAGCAATTCCAGAGGTGCAAACGGATTTCTTTAGCCCATGAAACTGGTCAAGATGTTTTAGGGGGTTGACCGCCAACCCAGCCTTTATAAAGCTAGAGGGGTCGACTCCGATTTTGGGATGATGGGACGGACCTCGCGGGTGAGAGAGCCTGGTTGGAGGCTAACACATCAATTGGAATTGCTAGCAACAAGAGATGTTTTGTGGCATGGGCCTGTGATTTGAATTTGAACCTAGAATCCGCACCAGCATTCTTTCACTGACTTTCATTCTTCGTGGCTGCTGCAGGGGACAGCCCACGGAAATCTCTATTGTGGTAAACCCAATTGCATAAACCGGCTATTAACCAACCATTTGGGGATCATTTTACATCATCCCAACCGTGGTATATACCCCATAATAAGCCTCTATTGCGGATGGTTTATTAGTGGATTTACAGTACTGGTTAACACATGAAACACTCCATCTGGCTACTTAAATGGTGTTCCTTGTCCATTTGTTTCTTATTGATCAAGTTCTAATGGAAAAAGTGGCCCATTAGCTGGCCTCAGAAACAGAAGTGATCCACGCCGAATCCACGCGATAGAAGCAGATGTTGTGCTATCCTTGGTAATCAAACATAGGAAAACATGGAAAAACCTCCATGTATAGATCATGTTCCCATGACAAATGTCGGCCATGGAGCTGATGACCGGTAACGTTAATATCCTGCTAGGATCCAACTACTTCCTGAGACGGGACAAATCACCGCCCAAATCATACCCAAGTCATACTCAGAAGGTACGGCTGGATCCATAGGGATTGCAATGTCAATCGTGGACTAAAAACTCTAGGCTGTTTAATTGGGGGGGGTACCAGTTAAACAGTTAAGTGTCAGATTCTCACTATTTGGGGAGTACCTCCTAATTAATCAATAAACCATGATTTAATGTGGGGTTGACATCATCCCATTATATCATTATATCCCATTATGAACCACTATGAACCATGAATATTCCAGTATTAGCCATTAACAAGCATGTACTAACCATGTTTTTCCTCTCCCTTTGAAGATGTCTCGCGCCTTCAGGTTGAAGCTCCAAGCCAGCATTTGGGCAGCTCAGAGGTGGGCGAGTTTGGCAAACATGTTGGGTCCAAAGATGGAATGGAAATCTCTGGAAAAAACCTATATCAATGGATTGGTTAATGGGAAAATTTACAGGAAAGGTTTTTACCATCAAATATAGAGGTTTCCTGTAATTTTTCCCTTAAACCAATCCTATAGGTTAGGGAAAGATTGAAAAACAATGGAGGGAAAATGTGGGAACACGAAAGGAAGACGTGTGAAGTTGTGGACGATGTGCTAAAAAATCAGTTGTTGGGAAAGTTGGCACTATTTTTCACCATCCAGGTTTGTCTTTGCGAGGTTTCAACACAAATTTTCAGGTCCAGTCGCAATTCTTGAACTGGAAAGGATTCTAACCCACAACCAGCCTGTTGTAGGGCACTTTGATGGCTGATTAAAAGTGGTGTGCCTTTTGGCCCGATTTGGGCCTAGATTGCTTCTGCGAAGGGGATAGTCCAAAGATCTACCCTGTCCCACCTATAAAGATTGTGAAATTACTAAAACTTGACAATTTTCATGAGTCCATTGACACCCCAGTCTTGATCCATACCCATATTCGTGCCATGGTCAAGTTAGTTGGATTGGATTAGCCTTTGTTGTGGATGGTCATCAATCTACTACTAGGGATCTATAGTCTCATTGTGAATGAATCAACCATACCCAATGTTACTCGTATCATGTTAAGTTGGCCTCTCTGTTCCATTACATCACACGTTTGGGTGGTTTGACCTCAGATATTCCCATACAAACCTCCATGTTTCGTTCTATATGTTGATATGTTTTGACCCTAGTCCTTAGCACATGTGTCAGTTCTACTGTGTTGCAATGGTTCAGCCGGCAAACGGCAAAGGTGTAATCTCACCCGATGTCAGTTGGGCCAGGCGCGTTTCATGGTGGATCTGGGAAGGGTTGGGGCAAATTTGGTCACATGATGCGTAGTTGAAACTATGAGTGTGTCTGAAAATGGTGATGGAACCATCCCCAGATGCTCCATGTATGGAATATTTACCAACATTCATCCTAAAAGTCACCCAAATGTAGGTAAATATGCCATACATGGAGTATATGGGATCGAATTTGGGGTGCCTTCTTTTTGACACAAAGCCACATTTTGATTTGATTTTGACTACAAATCAATTGCACGACGTACCAGTTTTCTATGGCTTCTAATCCAGGTAGGCAATGAGGACATATGTCGGGCTTGCAATTCAGATTGTAAGGGTTTTCGTGGTTTTTGGCATTGCGGGTGCCACATTCTAGTTACACCCCAAAATTTGGTGTCCCATTCCTTAGAATATCTTTTGGCTCCAAGGTTCGGTCAAAAAATCATCAACAACCTTCCAACTTGGAAGGCCATGAACCCAAGTCGGGATGATCGTATCATTGTAAATACTATTGAAGCACATTAAACTCAATTAAGATCATTTAAGGAAAAAAACACCAAGAGATAGTTAATGAACCACTTCTGTATTTATGATTAACTCCCACCAAATCCCATATCTCATTTCCGAATCCAATGCATCCCATGATTCCACATTCGACCTTCACATTCTCTGGGTAGAATCCCCCCTCCCCAGTTGTCACCGATGTGTTGCGGCCAGGAGGCATTGGAGGCGCAGTTGGAGAAACTGCACGGCGCGGGGCGAACGCTGCACGTACGGCAGCTCAGGGAATCTCAGGGAGTTGGAACCGCAGGGGCCTTGGGGCTGGGAATGGGGAAAGCAAGTGGGAAACATGGTGGAATTTTAACGCCAAATCGGTAATTAATGGTAGTTATCATTATTGATGTCTAGGGGAACTGATATGGTGATATATCTGAAATTGTCATTAGTATAATGCAAATATTTACTGCCATCGACATTATAGACATCATTGTTTTCACTAGGTGTTTGATCTTCATTAGAAGTGAGAGTACCAGCCAACCAAGGGTGAAATCGGATCATGTTCCAAACACTTTCATTGCGACCTTGACTGCTCTCACTGCAAATGGTTGCTACCGCATGAATCATAAGAAGAAGGAGGGATTTCACAGAAAAACTGATTTTTCCCTGAATTTGATGAAGAGTTTCATGGAAACTCAGTATGAATCGTGGAGAAACATTGCCTTTTTGATGTCTTTTGTTGACTTCAATAGAATCCTTTAATCCTAGAAACTCAGCATGAATTCAATGAATTTGATGAAGAGTTTCAGGGAAACTCAGCATGAATCGTGGAGAAAATATTGTTTTTTTTTGATGTCGTTTTCATGTCTTTTTCTCAAATCATGAATTACAATGAAAAGAATCTCGTGGTGGCTTCGTGTCAGATGTGATTTTGCACCACCTGAGAAGTTCAATGGAGGTGTTAATTAGTTTTAGTGGGACAATCATCTATAAATGGTGGATTTTTCATTGCTATCCCTCCATAAGAAAAATCCCCGACTAAATGGAGGTTCTTAATTGAGTTTCAATGGGAAATCAGCTACCTCGTGGTTATTTAACATAGCCATGGATAATGGCTAATGTTGTATGATTTCCCCAGAAAAACATACAAAAAACCTCTAAAAATAGGGGGATTTTCCATGATGTTTCATTATCCGATGGGTATCCCTCTGGTAAACTAACATAGCTATGGAAAATCACCATGCTATTAATGGGAAAATCCACTATAAATCCCCATTTTCAATAGCTTATGTTAAATTACCAGAGGGTATCCCTCCATCAACACCTTCCCCATGAGGATTTCGCCTCCAAACTCAGCGGCTCCGTCCAGCCGGAGCCGCCGCCGCTGATGAAATCGCGGACCGCGGAGCGCCTCGTTTGACGCGGCTCAAAGGAAGCCACGGAGCCACGGTGCAAGAATCCCGGGAGAGGAGCAAGTTTTGGAGATGTCAAAGAATGGTGAATGGTGTACCCTCTGGTAATCAAACATGGCGAAAATCCACCATTTATAGGGGATATTCCTATTAAAACCTCAATTTGTAGGGGATTTCCAATTGCCACGTTTGATTACCGGAGGGTATATCTCATTATGGAGGTTTCCTAAAATGGGGGTACCTCCAAATCATCCATTTATAGATGGATTTTCCATTATAAACCATCCATTTTTGGGTACCCCCATTTTAGGAAACCACCTTATATCTCCCAATTTTATGGATATGTGTGGCATTTTTTGGTAGAGAAAATGATTGTGAACCAGGTTTGTAGGACTGAGATGAGCAAGCTGGGGTTGGGGATTCTTGGGGATTGATCCCAGAGGTTCCTTTCTGGTAAACTAAGAGTTTGCAGTGGGAAATAAATATTTAATAATACAAATGTTAAATGGGTCATATTTTTGCTAGCCATGTTAAATTACCAGAGGGTATATACTCTATTTTTCAGCATAGACATCTGAATACAATCAAAACACCCGTCTGCATGTAGCCAGCAACCAGTTGTGTTTTGTGCAACATACATACATCATACTTCCTTGGATTCTGCAGAGCTACCGAACAACGCGCTGAGCACTCCGTTGGTTGCGGTAACATTTCGCCCATTGGAAGTGTGATGACCAAGGCAATACCCCACATAAGCGAACCCGCGTTTTCACAAATTTGCCACAAAGGATTTTCGGAAGGGATTTTTGAAAATGCAGGTACTTCATATTGTACAGAAGGCGACCGGAGGTATTGGATTCATTGATCCCATTGGGGATTTCCGTAGTGATCATAGTGGGATACCCGTTGTTTGATTGATTATTTTGTGTGGTATATGATATAAATTGTATAGACCATGACTGACTTCCAGGATCATCCCAGTCTTACATGTTGTGCCTTTGTTTCATGTCTTTGCGAATGCTCAGAGCGCAACACTTGCCCCGTTTCTCTTGCGCAGCACGTAAAAAACGACAACGTGTCACCCATGTCACATCTCAAAGAGAAGGTTGGCATGGCGAAAATGAGACGCGTAGATCCGTCTTTTTTCCATGTTTTTTTTCCCCTTCCCAAATATGTGCAGGGCATTCAGGACTTTGATGAGAACTTCCACTTCCAGATGCCACAGATGGCATGCTTGAATATAGATGGTGGACCAGGGAAGACATTCAATATCATTCAATGATTCATCCTTTGGCAATTGATCATTGACAGGTGAGTCATCGAATCTACAGATGGGAAAATCGGATGCCGGATCCGCGCTTCTGTGGTTGCTCCTTTTGCAGCTGTGGGAAACAGTTCCGAGACACCAGTTGCGCCAGATGTGCCAAATCGGCATGTGGAAATCCTTGATTTGTTGCTCAGGACATCCCCATGGTTAGTATCCTGAACCCCAAAATTTGGACCATTTTTGGATGGAGATGACCTCCATTTGCCGGCTAGTTTGGGTGCAAAAAAGCATACTACGCAGGGTTTTTATCCATGTCCGGTGGGGATAATTATGATTATGTCATATAGCGACCGCATGGCGGAATAAGCTGGAAAAAATCATGCTTGATAACACATGATCATTCCAATCAATTGCTTTGCCTCATCCTCTTGTAAACCTATTGGTAACCCCCAAAAAAGATAGAGAAGTAAAATCATATTTGAGATAATGGCAAATTACTTGTTTCATCTCTTGTTTCTATTTCTTGTGGGAATCTCCATAGACATGTCCGTAGGGAAAAAAAACGTTCCCCCTCTGCAAGTGGGCGCCTGCCGACGACTTAGCTCTCCGGAGCCAATGGGCTCTCTTCACCCCGGCTACTCGCCTTTTTAGGGAGAAGGGGTGGGTGGAGGGATTGGATTGAAGGGAATTCCTGGGTCTAAGGTGATTTGTGATTTTCTGATATTTTCTGATATTGGGTCTATCTTTTTAAGGTGATTTTGTATTTTCTGATATTTGAAATATTTTCTGAATGGGAAAGCCACCCCCTTGGATCCGGGGAAGCTGTAGGGAATTCACCCCCCATTCTTGGACGAACTTCTGCGAGTGGACCTTCCCTTTGGTTGCCACGTTAGAATAATCCCCAATTAGGAACTCATGAGTTATGGCATAAAAAAATCAATCACCAACCACATACCACCGATGCAAGAAGGGTCCCCCGAACCTTGACTAAGTTTGTTTATGGGATGCAACCACCACTGCTGGGTATTGGATGGCCATGGATGGCCCTCCCGGATAGAAAAGTTGGTTCATAACCCCATCCAACAATAGATATATCTACCACAATGCCCAGTAGAGCCACATATAGGTTTGTGTGACCATGGAGTGTCATTTTATTGGAACATGAGATGATCAAGCATCAAATTTTGGGTACCCATATGACATAGGGTGGTTATTTCGTGTACAAAATATAGTTCAACTCTAAAGTTGAATTCGTTACTGAGGGATCCAATGACAATTATATAACCATCAACTTGTGGGTTTTATCCCTAAAAATTCGGACAGACCCATATAACCATAGCTAGATATCTGACCTTCTGGTGGTTATTACCATACTCATTACCATGCACAACTTGCCCAAAAACGTGGCGGGTTTTCCCACTGAGACTTGAAACGGTCACCAAGGCAGGGCTTCAGCCGGCCATGGTGGACGGACAAAGAGCGGCAGCGCTGGGAACGGAGAAGTGGAGATGGATCAAGAGCCACGGAAAATTCCCCTCTGGTTCACATCAAAACTGCTGGGATTTGTGGATCTTGGTCCCTCTAAAATTTGTATTTTAGGTATTTATAGGATTTTACAGGTATTTACAAATAGCCGAAGAATCTTGAACTGGATGGATTTGAACGCCAGGGGATGGATTTACAACACCACTCATCACTCACACACACACACAGACACACACACACAAACCAAGTGAAAGCCACTTAGGAAGGGGATCGACAAACCACCAAGTTGAGCATTCCAAAAATGGGCGTCAACAGTTTTGAGATATTCCCAGATGATCAGCCAAGGAATTTGACGAGAAAACATATGATCAACCATGAGATTTCAAGATAAGTGGGTAGCATAGTTTTAGATAACCCCTACTAGGTAGGTGTTTTTCAGATACCTTATGTCCCTTGAAAGTGTGGGTAGAGATCAATGACAAAGAATATCAATCATTGGGTAAACATAGTAACACAGTCCTTTCCGTGAGTCATTGGGATGTGTACATTAGCGCAACAGACTTTTGATGCGTAGCTGTGTGGATATGGCCAAAACAATGGCATGTTTTTTTTTCCACCAAAGATGTATCATTGCCAGTGCCCTCATTCACCTTGAGTCTTGATTCATGACCAATGAGAATAGTAAATGAATTTAGTGGCACCTTTCAGCTCAGTTCCACAGGAGCATAGAAGGATCATGCGGACATGTGATTTGTGGAAGATCTATATAATGATGACTAAATCATCAAAATGGTGAATTGTAATGATTTTATGAGAGTTAATATTTATATAGGTGATTGGACATGGGTTGGTCTCAAAACGGATGCTCCCCCAAAACAACATGTTCAATGGGGAAAATGATGATAGATTCACTGATTCACATATATAGGATTTTGGGGGCCCCAAGTTAAAGACAATCTCAGAATGGCAAGGACTTCCGAGATCTCTAGATGATTTCTTTACGGCGCGCAGAAGTTGGGATGACAACAGACTTAGACTTTCTATGAAGTTTGCCTTGTTGAAACTGGCGAAAATTGCCAGCTAGCAATGGAATCCAAAAGGTCACTTTCAAGCAGGAATCGATTTGGATACCCTCTGGTAATTTAACATAGCTATCCAAGATGACCCTTTGGATTTGAATGGTACCCTTTCGTTTGTGGTAAACCTGCAGTAGATCTTCCATCTCTCCTCGGCTGGCTGTGTGCCATGCCGGTGTGGCAAAACGTCAACTTGAAGCAAAAGGCCACCGGGGGTGGAGCCAAAGAACTTGGTAGACTTGACAGGGTTCACCACCCCCAGAAATGGCGCGTTTACTACATGGAACTCACCCCCAACATCCCCCAACCCTGTTTTGTTCAGATTCGTGACTTATGATTGTCTGGAAGAATGGCTTCTTGGGCGGTCAAATCTCAGGTTTATACACTTGTCCAATCTCCCTTCATTTGCAGAGGGATCAGGTTGAGACAACCCCCCCTTGCCCACGTTTTTGTTCCGCCAGCCAATGGGAAGACAAAATTTCAGTAGGTAAAATCATCCACAACTATTGATTTGCCCAGTTGGACTTTCCATTTCCAGGTCGGGGAATCAGAAGTGGCAACCTTGGTGAAATGAGCAGAGGTTCTAACTAATTAGTCAAGTCAGATGTACCAAGGCATCAATGCTTGGCTTTTCATCCCCCGAAACAATGAGGAAATGAGGCCTTGTTCGGCACAGATCTTTTGCTGGCTGAAACCTTGGATCCTGGACCCGAAGCAAGGTGGCCAAGTGGGATGATGATCCCCCTGCTGAAATAATTCCCAGCGTGTTTTTAGGTGGACAACACCAGCTGAAAGTTCTTGTTGCAAAGTGCAGCTACTTGGATGGGACATGGACTTGCTGACTAGCAATTGGCTTAATATCTTCCTAAATCTTGTAAAATTAATTATGTACAATGATGTGCATTCATGTATAATTGGGAATTGATTATGATTTTATATTAGTTTATCATCCCAGCCCTATGACTAATCAGTTCAGAAACTCCATGCCCCATGACTCTCCCTTTCCCAGGGCCGATCTCTAGGCCATCTTCGAGATCATCCAACGCGAGGATGCCCGGAGCTTGCCATACGACCTGGAGAATGAGGAGCGAACCCGGCGAGGGAAGGGTCTCATCTTGGAGTTGTTGTCGATGATTTTGCTGTTTTTGCTACCCTCTGGTAAACTAACATAACTATGGGAAATCACCATTTTTAATGGGAAAATTCCACGAACTAAATTGCCATTTTCAATAGCTACGTTTAATTACCAGAGGGGAATGGAAAGTCCAAGAATGTTGGAACAAAATCCTTGTTGGGATCAGCAGATCCAAGTGTGTGACCCTTTCCAGAATCAGAAGCTGCGCACAGCATGGTTGCAAGGGCCAGCTTGTTTTTGGGACCGACACAGGGCTACTCGACTTCAATCCAAAGGAGTTGGTACGCCTGATCACTCAAACCCCCATGCCCAGTGTGGATTCTCATTCCAATGGAGCGGGGCATGTTATAAGTCAACTCCCTTTGCCTATGAGAAGCTGGAATGCCAGCTTCATGCATTTACCTTGCAGATTTCGGATCAAGACTTGGTTTTGAGTTTCGATGGCTGGCATCAATGCATATCAATGCATCAGTGGCAGTCGCAGACAAACCTTTTTGCAAAGCTAGTGCTCCATGATGTTGCTTCAGCCACTGAGGTGGCATCTCACAGACTTTGCAATTGGCTTCCAGGGGTCCCCAAGGACCCCAAAACGATACAGAAAAACTATCAAAACTAAGTGCGCAGTGGTTTCAATTTGTTTCTTTGACTCCACCGGCTCCCGCGCCCGCGCCTGTTTCTTTGCAGTGCCATGGCGTCGAATCCTCATGGCCTGGATGGGCCAGGTGAGGCGGATGTGGTCAGTATGGAGCTGGTCAGCTTGCAGGGCAAGAGGCGGAAATTTGATGTTGCTTGGATGAAAATGGGGATTAGGGAAAATGATGAGTTAACTATGGAAAAGTGGGGATTGAGGGGTGAATTTACCATGAACAAAATTGAAATTTAACTAGGGAAAGTATAGATCAAATGCGAAGAGAGAGATATTTGCATAATATATGAGCAAACAATCAACAATACAAAATTGGGTGTGTCTAAAAATGGTGACTGGACCCTTTTTTTGGACACCCCAGGGTCATCGTTGTTGAGGAAACACATGAGAAAATGATGATTGACCACTTGATAGAAAGGCGTAACTTTGGTTAAGAAAGATGCACTTTCTTTATCAGTCTTTCAACACCGGGGATGGATCAAAACCTATTTGACCATATTTGAGGGGTATGAACATCCATTTGCAAGATTTTAGCTCAGCTATTTTGGTGTTCACCAGGGTACCAGCGTTTTGACACATACCCAAGTAGCTGGTTGCAGCCAGTGATTTTCCCAATGGGAAATCGATGAATCTTGGGGAATCTCAGGTGAATCTTGTTTGGATTCCGGATCAGCAAATCAAAGTTGTGTCAAGTGTTTTTTGTTGATCCAAGGCAACACGCCTCTTGTTGAACATTTCGTGAACATTTCAAAACAGCTAGAGTGGATGCTGCAGAAATCAATCATCTTTTGTTTGCGGTGATGGATTCCGATGCTGTTCTTTATACGTATGGCGCTGCAAAGTATGATGGTTCAGCTTTTGATATCGACATACAATGTGGGTATCTCTGATACGGGGTATATATATAATATATATATATATAATCATATATATCCATGTATCCCAACATTGCCATTTCATTACCAAAAAACTTGACTAACCACAAATTGTTGTTTTTCGCTCTAGAAAAATCAGACCTAAACCCAAACTGGGTGCCCCTGAGCCATTCCATGGATAAAGCCAGCATTGAGTGAAGGAGTGTCCACATCCTGCAAAAGTGACCTTTGCCCCTTTGACGGATGAGTAATAATCCGGTAGTTTCCAATGTTTGTGGTTTCCAATGTTTTGAAATCATACCGCCAAAAGCTTCCCTGGTGGATGGCTCCGGCTCTGGCAAGGTCGCTGTTTCCATGACTGGCCGCCAGCTCCGGCAGATGCTCAGTGCCGAGTTGCCTTCCAAGCCCGGGTCACGCATCTCCGTGCAGCACGGATCGTCGCCACTGAGCTTAGACGAGACCCTCAGGCAGCAAGGAATCGTTGGAGAAGGCCTCACCTTGTCCTATGTCTACGTTCCTGCGGATATGCTGGCGGCCTGGAAATATTTGCAAGGAGAACGGGTGGAGGATGAGGAGTTCTCTCTGCATGGCCTGACACGAGTTGCCGGATTGATCAAGTCGGCAGTGGCAGGGCAGCTTCTACATCTGCCGAGCAGCCTTCAACACCTGGAATTGGATTGTGTGGGAGTCAACTTGCCAGACGGCATCAAGACAATCATTTTCGGCGATGAGTTCAATCGAAGCTTGGATGGCGTGACTCTGCCAGCAGGTCTGCAAACCTTGGCTTTTGGAGATGACTTTGACCAAAGCTTGGAGGGTGTGACTCTACCAGCGGGTCTGAAAAGCTTGAATTTTGGAGATCGGTTCAACCAAAGCTTGGATGCTTTGACTCTGCCAGTGGGTCTGAAAAGCTTGACCTTTGGGATTTCGTTTGACCATAGCTTGGATGGCGTCACTCTGCCAGCCAGTCTGCAAACTTTGACGTTTGACGGCAGATTCATTGACCAAAGCTTAGATGGAGTGACTCTGCCAGCGGGTCTGAAAAGCTTGAACTTTGGAGATCGGTTCAACCAAAGCTTGGATGGAGTGACTCTGCCAGCCAGCCTGCAAACCTTAACTTTTGACAGCAGAGTCAGCTTGAATGGTGTGAGTCTGCCACCAGGTCTGCAAACATTGGCTTGTGGTATTGAGTTTGACCAAGCCTCGGATGATCTGACTCTGCTGGAAGGTCTGCAAACATTGACTCTTGGAGATGGCTTTGACCAAAGCTTGAAAGGCGTGACTCTGCCAGCAGGCCTGCAAAGCTTGATCTTTGGAGACCGGTTTAACCAAAGCTTGGATGGTGTGACTCTGCCAGCAAATCTGAAAAGCTTGATCTTTGGAAACCGGTTCAACCGAAGCTTGGATGGTGTCACCCTGCCGGCAGAGCTGCAAGAATTGACTTTTGGAAATGACTTTGACCAAAGCTTGGATGGGGTGACTCTGCCAGCCAGTCTGCAAACTTTGTTGACCAAAGCTTAGATGGAGTGACTCTGCCAGCGGGTCTGAAAAGCTTGAACTTTGGAGATCGGTTCAACCAAAGCTTGGATGGAGTGACTCTGCCAGAGGGTCTGCAAACCTTGACTTTTGCGGTTGAGTTTAACCAAGCCTTGCGTGGGGTGACCCTGCCGGCAGGTTTGCAAACCTTGACTTTTGGAGAGTGCTTTGACGAAAGCTTGGACGCTGTGACTCTGCCGGCAGGTCTGAAGAGCCTGATCTTTGGAGACTTTTTCAACCAAAGCTTGGAGGGTGTGACTCTGCCAGTAGGTCTGCAAAGATTGACTTTGGGCGATACCTTTGACCAAAGCTTGGACGCTGTCACGTTGCCAACAGGTTTGCAGGAGTTTTCTTGCAACGGTCTGACGGTGTCTTGTTTTAAGCGTAATTGTGAAGTTTGGGAATTCGCCCAGTAAAAAAAGCGCATCTTGTGGAACGCAGGCACCCATACCACACCTGCATTTTACTTTTGATCCCTGCAACCATTCAGTCATCCATCACTGGGCGGGGGTTGGACTTCTTCATCTGCGGGCTGGCGTAGGTGCTCAGATGAAGTCGGGAGCAGAAAGATGAGAACCGTGTTTTTCCAACTGTTGGGTAAGGATATGTTTTAATATGTTTTGATATGTATTGCGCAGAATGCATTTTGTTCCGACGCGATGTTTAATCCATTTGTTGTTGCTCAACATCGGCATCTTTGTTTGTAATCACAAACACCTCCAATGGTTGTTGGTTCTACAATGTTCTACTGAATCTCATCCGTGTTTCAAATGGTTTATGATGAGTTATACAAATAGTATTAATTCTTGGTGCTTAAATCCAATTGTGTGGTTTTTCCTCCTGTTTGGGGATGGGTAGCTCAAACATCTTCCATAGATAAGGTGTGATAAGGTTATATATATAATATATACATATTCGATCATATTCGATAATGCTATAGATATCTCCATAAAATGATATTAACTCCTCTGAATTGTTGGTTTAATCCCTTCAATCTCCATAAATGCTGCATTTTACTGCTTAATTCCGTCATTCTTGGTTAAATCCCATGAAAATCCCCTGATATCACCATTTCTGTGGCTTAAAATCCCATTGGAATCCCAGATCTCCCAAACCTTGTTTTGGATCTTTCCAGTGACCACCGGGATCTCCGCAACAGGTGTCGTCCGCACGAACAAAGACGTACCGACCCCGCAGCGGGTTGAGGGGGGAACGCTGTCTCACTGACCGAGGTCGCCATGATGTTTGGTGATTTAAACAATAAAGCTATATGGTTAAAGATTTATAATGTTTTTTTAAACGTGTTTTAGCGGCAATTATGGATTGAACCAATATAACGGTGAAAAGAGAAGGATGGTTTATGAATGTTTATGACCTTTGGAACCATAGGTTATCTAGACGTTATTGGTATTACAACTATAGTTAGATGAGTAGTGAACCCATAGATCTGCATGCATTTGATGACCTCACGTCTCGCGACCTCACTAGAATGAAGGGCTTTGGATTTGGGTACCGAAACTATTTCAGGCTGGTGAATTATGAGATTTTATCTGGATAGAGGATGATACCCTCTGGTAAACTAACATAACTATGGAAAATCACCATTTTTCATGGGAAAATCCACTATAAATGGCCATGTTCAATAGCTATGTTAGTTTACAGGGTAAATGATGATACATGATGATCAATGATAATTGGGATTGTGGGATTATTGTACTTTGAAAAAGATGCGAACTGTTTTGGTTTGTGAATTCAAGCAAAAATCCCCGGATGCCTCTCGGATCAAATAAAGTCACCATTCCCAATAAGCAACCACAGGGGTATATGACAGTATATTCCTAATCCCAAGATGGGAATATTCCTAATCCCAAGATATACCAAGATGTTCCAAGCAGGGTAATATATGCGATATCTTTGAAGGAATTTATTTTTCATTGATATCTACTGTTATTGGGAGGAGGGGTAGATCGAAATCTGCGTCAACCAGAAATTGGGGATGTCACACAGTGGAGCTGTGGAGCCCCGGAGCCTGGTGGATCCGTGTCCCCAGGAGTGATTGTTTGGGCATCGCAGTCAGTGGATACTTTGTAGTTAACAAACTCAGATTGTTTTGATTGGATGTTAAAGAAGAACTACTTCCAATATGGGATATGTATGGATTTGTTCCACTTACTAAGTGGGATGCGCATCCAGATTGGGATAATTTGAGTGAATCACCAACCAGAAATGGGGGTTTTGCCTCGAGATTTGGGGCCTTTCCAGATGTGTTTCAGGAAGTGGAAACCAATTGGCTATTAACAATGCTGTTGATTGGCTATAGGCATAGGGGCTGAAAGCCACCTTAGTGGGGATTATTTCAACCCAGAGGAAGATATACTGACCAACCCAGCATAATGGGCACATGAATGAATCGCTTATTATCCCGCATTCCGGTGATTTCCCCATTTTTTTAGGGTTTTCCCTAGCCAGCCACGCTTGATACCATACTCATACCATACATACACAACCTACTCAAAACCATGGTCTTTCCCATGGTTTTCCCATGCCCAGATTTGGATGGCTTCACCAAGGCAGGGCTGCAGCCAGCCATGGTGGACAAAATGCCGCGGCTGCTGGGAAATGGAGGATTTATGTGAATTTTTGGGATTATGACTATAGGATGTTGGGATTTATGGGGGATTCATGGTTCTTAATTTTGAAATAGCTGGGAATTGTGGATGTTGATCCCTCTAAAATTGGTATTTTGGTATTTATCAATAGAGAAAGAATCTTTAGCTGGATGGATTTGATCACCGGGGTTAGATGGATTTACCATGACTTACCACGCCAATTATCGTACGAAGAATTAAACCAAATTAGCAGGGGAGCAAGAAAGCTGCAAGTTGAGCATTCCAAAAATTGGCGTCAACAGTTTTGAGCTATTCCCAGATGATCAACCAAAGAGTTTGCGTCCAAAAGTGGGTTTGATACCGCACTTTTCAGCAATTTGACCACACAACATATGATCAAGTATGAGATTTCCGGGTCAGCGGCACCATATTTTCAGATACCCGCAACCTGGTAGACTGTCTTCAGACAACCCCACCCTTGAAAGTGTGGGTAGGGATCAATACTAAAGAATCTCAATCGTTGGGTAGACATACGAACACAGTCCATTCCGTTTGAAATTGGGTTGTGTACATCAGCGCAACAGACTTTTGATCCATAGCTCTGTGGGTATGGCCAAAAAAATGGGATGGTTTACTACGCAAAAGATGTATGATTGTCAGTGCCTTATAAGTTACCTTGAGTCTTGATTCCTGCCCAATTGAGAATAGTCAATAAATTCAGCCACTGAAACATGGCTTGGAGTTGATTTTATTGACCTTGCGTATTTCCAGTGGTGTGGCAAGGCAGAAATATATTCCCTGTACCTTTCAGCTCAGTTCCGCAGGATCATATATGGATCATGCGAACATGTGATTGCTTGAGGGTCTAATGAGGATTAAATCAGCAAAATGGTGGATTGTAATGATTTGATTATATGGGACTTGATATTCAGATAGTTGGATATCGGTTGGTCTCAAAACAGATGGTAATGATACCCCATAAAAGCATGTTCAATGGGGAAAATTATGATAGATTCATGTAGGATTTTGGAGGTCCCAAGTTAAAGATAATCTCAGAATAGCAAGGACTTCCGAAATCTCTAGATGATCTCTTTCCGGCAAGCAGAGGAAATTGGGATGACAACAGACTCAGACTTTGAAGTTTGCCTTGTTGAAACTGGCAAAAATTGCCAGCCAGCAATGGAACCAAAAAGGTTACTTTCAAGCAGGAATCGATTTGGATACCCTCTGGTAATTTAAAATACCTATCCAAAATGACCTGTTTAGAATAGATGATTTAATTGATTTGTTAAATGTTGTTTATCAGGGTGATGATTTAATTTGCATTTGAATGGCACCCATTCATCTGTGGTAAAACTTCCAGTAGATCTTCCATCTCTCCTCGGCTGGCTGTGTGCCATGCCGGTGTGGCAGAACGTCAACTTGAAGCAAAAGGCGACCGGGGGGGGCGCTCCAAGGAACTTGGTAGACTTGACAGAGTGCGCCATCCCCAATAATGGCGCGTTTACTACATGGAACTCACCCCCAACATGCCCCAACCCTGTTTCCTTCAGATTCGTGACTTATGATAGACCGGAAGAAGGGCTTCTTGGGTCAAATCTCAGGTTTATACAGGATCCATCAGCATCTATTGAGACGAATCCCCACCTGCAGAAGGGGCCTCCAATCTCGCTTCATTTGCAGAGGGATCAGGTTGAGACAACCCTGCCTTGCCCACGTTTTCGTTCCGCCAGGGAATGGGAAGACACAATTTCAGTAGGCAAAATCATCCACAGCTATTGCTTTGCCCAGTTGGACTTTCCATTTCCAGGTCAAATTACTGGAGGGGAATCAGAAGTGGCAACCTTTGTGAAATGAGAAGAGGTTCTAACTAATTAGTCAAGTCAGATGTACCAAGGCATCAATGCTTGGCTTTTCATCCCTTGAACAATGATGCCTTCTTCGGCACATGTTTTGACGGCTGAACCCTTGGACCCTTGGGGGGATCACCCGAAGTGAGGTGGCCAAGTGGACGATGATACCCCAGCTGGGATCATTCGTTATTGGAAAGTGCAGCTACTGGGATGGGACATGGACTTAGCTAACTGACTAGCAAGTGGCTTATATTATCTCCCTAAATCTAGTTTAATTATATTGTATGTATAATTATGTATAGTTATTAGATATAATGATGTACAATTCGGTTATATATTGATTCTGGGTTATCATCCCTACTTACTAGTCAGGCCAGTAGCTCCGTGGCTCATCTGAGTCCGTATCTACCATGCCTGGGATCCCAGGGCCCATCACCAGGCCATCTTCGAGATCATTCAACGCGAGGATGCCCGGAACTTGCCATACGACCTGGAGGATGAGGAGGGGGCCTGGGATGCTGAGGATGATTGGACCTGGTTTGCTTTGGTTTGCGAACCAAAGCAAAAGGTTATGACCCATGAGAGTTTTGGGATGTTTTCGGCGTCATGTTTGACCTTCAAGATCAAAAGTTGTTGCTGTTTGATGACACGGGCGAGCAAGGCATGGTTTGTCCAGAGCCAGCTCATTTTGGGGACATCGATCCAAAGGATTTGGAACTCTTTGGTCGCTCAAACCCACATGTCTAGCATGGATCCTTGTTCCAATGGAGCAGTGCATGCTGCACGTCGTCTCCTTTGCTCATGAGAGCCTGGAATCTCAGTTTCATGCGTTTGCCTGACAGATTTCGGATCAAGACTTGGTTTTTGAGTCTCGCTTCAACCACTTGGTTGGTGAAGGGTGATAAGGGAGCGGCAGGGCAACGATTTTTGTGATTGGCTTCCAGGGGTTCCCAAGGACCCCAAATTGATAGAAGCACTATATAATACAAAAACTATTATACAATGGGTTTCTCTGAAAATGGGGTGCTCCCCGAATCCAAATTCGATTATCATCATCATGATTTGATTTCCCTATATTTCCCAGTTAAACGGTTAAACGAGAATTCTCTATGGTAAACTACCATGAGATGCCCCAGTTTCATCGTGATGTTCCTTGTGGTTTCAGTTTCTCATCAGATGTCCCATTCCATTTGGAATTGTTATCACCATGTATCATCAGATTTCCCACTCAGATTTCCCACTCAGATTTCCCACATTGTAACATGCTATACCCGAGTTATCCCGAGTTTCACTGCGATTTCAATGGCGGTTTCAATGGGTTTCTTTGACTCCACCGGCTCAGCGCGCCTGTTTCTTCGCGGTGCCATGGCGTCGAATCCTCATGGCCTGGATGGGCCAGGTGAGGCCGACGTGGTCAGTGTGGAACTGGTGAGCTTGCAGGGCAAGAGGCGGAAATTCGATGCCGCTTGGATGAAAATGGGGATGTAACTAGGGAAAATGATGAGTTAACTATGAAAAATTGGGGATTGAGAGAGCTGAATTTACCATGAACAACTGGGATTCGAGTAGGGAAAATGAATCTAACGGGGAGGAAGAGATGTTTACATGTGGGCTGATGGGCAAATAACCAACAATATCCAATTGGCTGTGTCTGTCTGTGGTGGATGGACCCCCAAGTCATGGTCGCAGGAAAATGATGATTGACCACTCGATAGAAAGACACATTATTTGGTTAAGAAAGATGCACTTTCTTTCACAAGTGAGGATGGATCAAAACCTATTTTACCATATTTTGCGGGTATGATCATCCGTTTGCAAGATTTTAGCTCAGCTATTTTGGCGTTCACCAGGGTTTTGAAGGGTTTTGACACATGACCAAGAAGCTGGGTGCAGCCAGTGGGTGACCTTCCCAGGCTGGGGGTGATCCGGATCAAACAGCTGGAGTTGCAGTTTGTCGATGATTTGGCTTATTTTCCCAACGGGAAAACCATGAATCTTGGGGAATCTGTAGGAAATATTGTATTTGTTTGGGTGGTTCCGGATCAGCAAATACGAGGTGTGTCAAGCGTTTTTTTGATCCAAGGCAACAGGTTAACATGTCAGGAAATCTTTAAAAGGGCTACGGCTAGAGCGGTGCAGAAGTCAACCATCTTTTGTTTTCCCAGATGGAATCGGATCTTCTTTATACATATTGGGCCTGCGAGAATTTGGATGGTTCAGCTTTTGATATTAATATATAATAGATGGGTATCTTTGAACATGGGGTATATTGGAAATTATAGGAAAATTATGGAATATATAACATAGGGTATATCATACAGTATATCCATGTCTATCCTAAGATTGCCATTTCAGTGCGAAAAATGTCTATTAGATACATGTTTGTTTAATCCCCCTAAATTTTCAGACTCAAACCCAAAATGCCCAAGCCTTGCCATGGATAAACGCCTGCATTTGGTGATGGAAAACCTGGCCCTTTGGCGGATGACTAACAGTCCTGGCATCAAAAATGTTGATGAATGACTTCACACTTCCAATAGTCTAATAGTGGTTCCACCCCACATATCTTTGTGGTTTATTGGTTTTAACATGTTTTTACTATTTTGAGACCATTCCGCAAAGAAAGTATTCCTGTGGATGGGTCCGGCTCTGGCAAGGTCGCTGTTTCCATGACTGGGCGCCAGCTGCGGCAGATGATCAGTGCCGAGTTGCCTTCAAAGCCCGGGTCACGCATCTCGCTGCAGCACGGATCGTCGCCACTAAGCTTGGACGAGACCCTCAGGCATCAAGGAATCGTTGGAGAAGGCGTCACCTTGTCCTATATCTACGTTCCTGCGGATCTGCTGGCGGCCTGGAAATATTTGGTAGGAGAAGAGGTGGAGGATGAGGAGTTCTCGCTGCATGGGCTGACACGAATTGACGGATTGATTGCGTTGGCAGAGCAGCTTCTACATCTACCGAGCAGCCTTGAACACCTGGACTTGGATCAATTCAATGAAAGCCTTGTGGGCGTCAACTTTCCAAATGGAATCAAGACAATCATTTTGGGCAGTGAGTTCAATCAAAGCTTGGATGGTGTGACTCTGCCTTCAGGTCTGCAAACCTTAGCTTTTGGAGAAGACTTTGACCAAAGCTTGGATGGTGTGACTCTGCCAGCGGGCTTGCAAACCTTGACCTTTGGATTTCGCTTTAACCAAAGCTTGGACGGTGTGACTCTGCCAGCAGGTCTGCAAACCTTGACTTTTAGAGGGTGCTTTGACCAAAGCTTGGAAGGTGTGACTCTGCCAGCAGGGTTGAAAACCTTGACTTTTGGATATAACTTTGACCAAAGCTTGGAAGATGTGACTCTGCCAGCAGGTCTGCAAACCTTAACTCTTGGAGGGTGCTTTAACCAAAGTTTGGATGGTGTGACTCTGCCAGCAGGTCTGCAAACCTTGACTTTTGGATTTCGCTTTAACCAAAGCTTGGACGGTGTGACTCTGCCAGCAGGTCTGCAAACCTTAACTCTTGGAGGGTGCTTTAACCAAAGCTTGGAAGGTGTGACTCTGCCAGCAGCTCTGCAAACCTTGACTTTGGGAGATCGCTTTAACCAAAGCTTGGAAGGTGTGACTCTGCCAGCAGCTCTGCAAACCTTGACTTTTGGAGATCACTTTAACCGAAGCTTGGAAGGTGTGACTCTGCCAGCAGCTCTGCAAACCTTGATCATTGGAGATTATTTTGTCGAAAGCTTAGATGGAGTGACTCTGCCAGCAGGATTGCTAACCTTGACTTTTAGGGGGGGCTTTAACCAAAGCTTGGATGGAGTGACTCTGCCAGCAGGTCTGCAAACCTTGACTTTTGGAGAAGACTTTGACCAAAGCTTGGATGGTGTGACTCTGCCAGCGGGCTTGCAAACCTTGACTTTTGGATTTCGCTTTAACCAAAGCTTGGAAGGTGTGACTCTGCCAGCAGCTCTGCAAACCTTGACTTTCGGAGATCACTTTAACCAAAGCTTGGAAAGTGTGACTTTGCCAGCAGGTCTGACAACCTTGACTTTTGGAGAATGCTTTAACGAAAGCTTGGATCAGGTGACTCTGCCAGCAGGTCTGCAAACCTTGACTTTTGGAGATAACTTTGACCAAAGCTTGGAAGGTGTGACTCTGCCAGCGGGCTTGCAAACCTTGACTTTTGGAGAGTGCTTTGACCAAAGCTTGGATCGGGTGACTCTGCCGGCAGGTCTGAAAAACTTGAGCTTTGGAAATAGCTTTCAAGGAAGCTTGGATGGGGTGACTCTGCCGGCAGGTCTGGAAAGTTTGATTCTTGGAAATGGCTTTCAAGAAAGCTTGGATGTTGTCAAGTTGCTGGCAGAATTGCGGGAACTTTCTTGTCGAGGCGGCATGGTGGCTTCTTTTTAAGATGTGGCATTTGATCCACAGACAAAACATGGTGCTGCGATAGGTATTTAAAGTGCTGCTTGGGGGTTGGTGTTCAGACCCTTTCTCCCGTTGGGATGGACGGAGGTATAGACACAGTTCTAGCATGACGGATTCACATTTGGCTACAAGACAAATCCGCGCACACAAGAAATGGTCGAAATGTTCCAGTTTTGAGCTTTGGAAATGTGTGTTTTGAGTTTATATGTTTCTCGATTCAACATGCGCACGGAGGTTTGTAATTAGTCTGTAGTCCGCAGCTGTCAACTCAGTTTGAAAAACCAAGGTGTTGGCAGGGGCCCCCTTTCTAGCGAAGTCTGGTATTATGATCATAGAATGCCATCATAGGGATTTCATGTCGGGTGTTGGGTCTACAGGCTGTGAAAGAATGGCCACACTTGAGAAACAGAGGTCCCCCCGGGCGAAATCTTGAAACCTTTACCCTCTGGTAAACGCTTACACAACTATGGAAAATCACCATTTCTAATGGGAAAATCCACTATTTCAATGGCCATTTTCAATAGCAAACTGTTAGTTCACCAGAGGGTAGATCAACAGTATCCAATTGGTATCACCTTCCATGGGTTGGAGGAGCCTCCAGTGATGTGCCAGAGATGAGGGGAACATTCGCAATACATCCTCCCCATATTAGTAATGAAACATGGTGAAACCGTTGAACTGATATTTTTTTTTGGAACACAGTCAATCAAATGATGGTGGCTGACTGTGTCAGTCTTTTTTTTTTCGGACTCAATGAACCTCAAGAAGCTGACTTTGAGTATGCAGGGGCATCCCAAACCCTTTGAATCTAGACTTTGCATGCTGAGAATATACCTTGCAAATTATAGCTACCTCACACTGACCTCACCATAAAGGATGGTAAAGAATTAGATATCCCGTAATCTCCGCTGATTTCGGAAATGTGAAGTGCGGCAATTCGCCCAGCATCGCCTGGCGCATCATTGTTGAAAACCGGCATCCATCGCATAACTGCAGTTCATCATCCCCGAGACGGGAATCCTTGGTAAATCCATGGTAAATCTAAGTAACTTATGACGGGGAAGTGGCCCGGTCGAACCAGCTGGCCGTCATCATTTGGTAGGAGTTGGACTTCTTTATCCGTGGGCTGGCGTCAGGGGCGCTCAGATCGAAGTTGGCAGCAGAAAAATGGGGAGGAAGATCATCACCTACTGTAGGGTAACGAATTGTCATCATCATACATCATAGCGTGAAATCATCATAACATTATACATTATATAATATTGTATACATGTCACATGTCATATATTTACATGTTGTTAAGCAGTCGTTTAGTGGTTTAGCATGGTTTAAACTTAAACATGTTTGAATGTTGTTGGTAAACCCAAACGCCTCCAATTGTTGTATATTGTTGTTGCTTGTGTAAATATCCATGTTTCAGCTGATGTTTCACATGATTAACGGCAGATTGTTTTGGTGGAGTTAAACCCTGACTTTCTAGTTTGCTTCCGAAACTTTGTCGGATAGGTAAGTCGAAGATCTTCCAGAGATCTGGTGATATATCGTGTTATATCGTGTATACAGATGTATATTTATATATATGTACATAATATATATATATATATATATATATGCACAATTAATTACCCATTATATCCACACCGTTACTATCCCAAAGATCCCTTCTTTTCTAAGTGAGATCTCCTCAGCTCAGATCTTTCGCAGGTGCGGTCCGCACGCCAAGACCTACCTCCCGCAGCTGGTGGAGAGGGACCGGTGGCCCACCTATGGGGCCTTCAAAGGGCCGGGGACGCGTGTCTGGCCAAGGATAATAGGGATATGATATAGGGATATAACCAACTAAGAATGGTTAATTATGGAATATCATGGAGAATGTCTAGGTAGATTATAGCGACCTCACTGTTCTTCCTCACTGGAATGATGGAGAAGTATCTATCCCAAACCGGCCTTATTTCGGGTCAGGGAATTACAATGATTTACCCAGAGGGATCCATAAAAAAGGAGTCGGGTGGAATGATGCCAAGAATGGGCGAACGTGTCTGATTTGTGAGTTGCATAGCAACAATATGTAGCAATTCCAAAGTATCCAACCGTGATTAACCAGGTTAAGCATCAAAATTTGGGCGCTTTCCCCAGACATGTTCACCTTTCTGACCATAGTAATTGATGAATGTAAGATCCAAGATGATGAACCATTCCCCATTATCAATCACAGCAGAGGGCCATCGTAAATCATCCCACGTAGGGGTAACCGGTAACCACAACGACACTCGTGGGCAGCGAATTGGTGATGACTTATGGTTGTGGAGCCAACATTCTTCTGAGAGAGAGGAAGGTTGTCAGGGCCTCATTTTTACCTGGCGTTTGGCTGTTGTTGTTTTTTATCATTGTCTATTCTTTGTCTTTTGTTTGTGATTGTTTCTATCTTTATCTTTTTTTTCACTCTGTTCCTGCTACACTACCCTTTGTTTCTGGTTTCCTTCGGTTCTGTCAATTGTACATAGAATGGTATAGAATGGTATGGAAAGGGGGGAGGTAGGGGCGATGCGGCCATATCCTACGTTCTAAATCGTTGGGCAAGGTGTTTGGAAAGCCGCTTACAAGTAGACCCATGGCCAGCAGCAAATTCAGTCCTTTTGAGACGGAAAATGTTCGATCTTTGTGAACTTTTGGGTGCTAAAAGTGATGGATTCAATGACACCGTCTTGGTGTTAAAAAGTTGGTTTTGAATGTAACTTTGAAAAGCTGTAGCACACTTGCTGAAGTGACCACTGTCAAGAGCTGGACTGTAACTAGTCATAACCCACAGACCTTAATGAGTGCATATTGGCCACGCTGATGAAGGCATGTGAGCCTAGATTCTCCTCAGGGAGGGTTCCAGGTGCTCAAGATTACTCAGGCAAATGAGCATTGCATTTGTGATCACAAAGTAAAAACATATTTGGCAGGAATAGACACATAATATGACATGATATATGAAGAAAATATGAATAATACTTGTACTATCTTGTACTTACTAGATATTTTAGAACTGTGAGAAAGTGGTGCCCTGGTGGCGTGCATTTCTGTTTTTGTCTTGGGGGCAGTACCCCCAAAAGGTCAGGTCCTTGGAGACGACGACAAAAAGGGTGACCCCCCAAACCTGCTACCATCGTCATCGCTCACGTCTTCAAGATATCGAGCCTCAGGAAAGGGCCCGTGCGTTGGAACAAATATGGACAGATCATGAAAGCAGCAGAAACGGGAATGTGACTGGAATCTGCTTGTGGTTTCAAGTATCTGCTGTTTCACTTTATTCAGGATGCTGATCCCAACTGACTGTAGAACAGTTTTTGGATGGTTTGAAGACACCAGGACCAATACCGCAATGGTGGAGTAGACATATTATTCCACTGTGCTCCATGTTTCGAACATTTACCAACATATACCAACATTTACATCTAAAATGAACATGGTGTAGTACTGTAGGTGAATAAATATGAATGACTATACCGTTCAAGACCTTAGTCATTGTGATGGATACAGGTCCATGTTTTAGTTGGACATCTGGGTTGCACTACCGGGAGAAAGGGAGATTGAGGGGTTGTGAACTGCTGCTTTGCCAGGAATGTAGGGATATGAAAGTATTGCTATGTTCTATACATTGTACGAGTGTAATGCTGAAAATTGTTCGCAGTGGAATTTCACAAATAACATCAACAAAAAGTCATACTCAACCTATCTCAACCTTGTTGCTATGTCCCATCGCATCTCACGATTTTTTCAGAGCAACTATAGCTGGCCATGGAATGGCCGTGGGGTCAAGTGGTTTGAAGCGACGTGTCCGGGACTTGGACTGAGGATGGGCAGTTTGAGACTTTCATTTGGTGCTAATCAATGGGAATCCTCACGAAGCAGCTAAAGTACTTCTTTTCTTGCAGGGTTTTGTAACATTGGCCATGAACATTTGGGTGATGAGCAACACTCGACTATCTTTTACCGTTTTTCGATGTTTTTTGGGGGATGCAGTGAAACCAACAACCAGCTCCTAAGGGGTGGATCACACGTGATGGTGACCATGCCATACAGTATTTCAAGCAATTGTACTTGCATCACCCTGCCTGTTGTCATGACTGTATTTTTGTTGGTGATATAATGATCTACAATGCGTGCTTTTGTTTGCTTGGATCAAATGTTCAATCGACTAGACCATTTTCCATGTGTATTGGTCAATCATATTCCTTTACATTCACAGATTGTTCTCCTTGCATCACATCCCTTAATAGTTATCCGTCCATTCTTTTGTGCTCCCGTCCAGCTTCAAAGCAGGGCTTGGTGGTTTGACCCTTCCTGGGATGATAAGCCCAATTGAAATGGGTTAGTCCAATCATTGGGTACCCTAAGGTCCAGTAATTTATCATGGTTTTTACTGGACTTATGGGACTGATGATCCAGTAATTATCATGGTTTTTATCCAGTAATTATCATAGTTATCCAGCAATATGGGTTTTCTTTTGCTCTCGCTGAGTGTCATCTACTTACTTCGGGGTTTGAGATGATCCGGCGAAATCTGCTAAGAAACATGAGGTTTTGGTTTCCAAAACAAGGGCTGAACCCACAAGATTTGGGCATGCTGCTGATATTGAAAGCTGGGATCATTTGGGGTGAGCATGAGACATCAGAACAATGACCAGCAATACCCTTCCATCATGGTAGGGTTCCCACGCCTTGCCCGTTTTTCCCCACAAATGAGCAGAATGGATCCATCCCATCCCTCCTTTAAAACCTCCATAAACTCTGTCTTTGTACTGAATCTATTGTGATATGCCTCTTTGATCTCCTTTGCGGCTATATTTGTTTGGGGAAGGAAATTGTGTGGAATTTTCAACTGTCAAGTTTGGCGTTTCTGATTCTGACCCATCCCAGTCTCCTCCACCTGTGACAGAGCACTTTGGTTTTGTTGATGGTTGCTCAGATGATCACTGACATTTCCTATTTAAAATCAGCAAGTGGGCTGATCCTAGGCATCGGGATCAGTTCATGTCGAGGCTTTGAACAAAACACACATAATCATATCATATATGTATATGTATATATTTATAATCTGAACAATTAACAGCTACAAGTTTGTTGTTCGCGCAATGTTTGTATTCAAAACATGACCATGAGAACAATTCTTACTGGTTTAGGGATAAGCAGCCCAGCGGCCCAGCGGCCCAAGGTGCTGTGAAGCCAGCCTTCATCATGCACCAGTCCTTTGAGTTCGTGAAGGCGCCTTGGCAAGGTATCAAAGCATCATGAACGACTTGGAGTTGCTGAAGATGATTTGCCTGAATCTTGGGGAATCTCTTGGGAATAGGTTATACTATTTTGGGGTCCTCATTGGGCAGGAGGTGTCGTGCATTGTTTGCCTGCACTGATCACAAATTCGCAAAAATCTTTGCATACCGTCGCCTTTGGAAGAGTTGAGCCGTTTACTGTGACAATTCCAATGGTAAAGCTACTATTATGAAAATCTTACCAGCAAACTCTGAGGGTTGTTGGGTATTTATTTTTGTCATTTTTTTGTCATTTGGTCTTGTCATGTTTTTGTCATTCCTGTTTTGTGGTGCCATTTTTTGACAATTTTTCTGTCATTTGAGTTATAACTTTGTCGTCATTCTTTTGTCATTTTGTTGTCATTTTTTTGTCACATTGTTGTCATTTTTTGTCATTGTTTTGTCATGTTTTTGTCATTTGTCATTTTTTGTCATTTTTTGTCATTGTTTTGTCATGTTTTTGTCATGTGTCATCTTTTTTTGTCATTTTTTGTCATTTGTTTTGTCATTTTTTGTCATTTGTCGTTTTGTTTTTTTTTGCATGTTCTAGATTGGGATTTTTTTTGAGAGCATTTGTTTGCATTTCCCAAACCTCAATGACAAAAAAGCCGACAAATGACAAAAAACATGACCAAAAAAAATGACAAAAAGATGACAAAAAGATTTAAAAAAATGACAAAAAATGACAAAAATGACAAACAAATGACAAACAAATGACAAAAAATCGCAAAACATGACAAAGCATTACAACAACCGACAAATGACAAAAAATTGACAAAACAATGACAAAAGAGTGACGACAAAATGACAACAAAATGACAGAAATGACAAAAAAATGACAAAAAATTACAAAACAAATCCAAAATGACCAACCTGAATGACAAAAAACTGAACACAAAATGCCAAAAAATTACAAAAATAGTTATTTTTAGATTTTCCAGTGTTTGCAGGCCCAAGATTTTCCTAAAGCTACTATTTGAGGATGGTATTTACAACAAATCCATGGATAGTTGATTTATTGTGTGGTCTTCCACATAAAAGTCGTTTATTGTAGTGTGTTTTCTTTCTCACATCCATCAACTGCTGAGTTGCACGCAGCCGGTGTAGAGTGACTCAAGACCACAAAGGAAATTTCCCAAGATGCCCCCTCCCGAGCCTACCAAGATCAACTTTTGCGGGCTATTAGTACGGATACTCCTGTTCGTGTTTGTGCTGCCTGGACTTCTGGCCTACTTTCTAGACCAAGCAACAGGCGGAGGCGCACCTATCAGCAAGTTGACTCCGTACGCTCGCGTGAAAGAGGCCAGGGCCATGCCAGAAGAATGCAAATCGATTCTTCCATCGGATGGAGTCAAGACTTCCGCAATGGCCAGAAAGTGTACTGATTGGTGCCATGACACCTTGGGCCCAAATTCCGGGACCCCCTACATGCTCAGCCCAGCCGACATGGAATTCATTCTACTAAGTAACTCCAGCGCCACATTCATGACGTGCTTCAAGGCACAAACGGGTGCATGGGTGAGGTGGTTCCTGCCACAAAAGATCAGCATCTATCTTGTGGCAATGGGCTATGGCATTTGGAGCTTTGGGATGTTTTGCTGGACATTCTGGCAAACACCAAGGCAAAGTCTGCCTGGTGGGCCTGCGGAAGGTGATGTCACTNATGGGCTATGGCATTTGGAGCTTTGGGATGTTTTGCTGGACATTCTGGCAAACACCAAGGCAAAGTCTGCCTGGTGGGCCTGCGGAAGGTGATGTCACTGCTGAAAGTCCTTATGCTCGCAAATGTTGCTGCTGCAAATGTTGCTGCTGCAGTGTGCAGCCCAAAGGATGGAACGCGCCTTGTCTTTGCTTTCCAGTCTGGTCAGACCGAGGTGGGTCAGAAACAAATCTATGGATTTCAGCAGTGGCTCTGTGGTTGGAACCCTTCGGAGATGTCGTATCAATTCTGACACTATTTCGCAATGGCCAACCCTTCNTCAGAAACAAATCTATGGATTTCAGCAGTGGCTCTGTGGTTGGAACCCTTCGGAGATGTCGTATCAATTCTGACACTATTTCGCAATGGCCAACCCTTCTCGGCCATGTTCATGGTGTTAGGCGTCGCCTGGGCCTGTGTGAAATCAATGGACCCATTTCAGCTGGGCGGAGCCAGGGCGATGGCCGCCAGCATCCGCCAAGGCTTCGAAAGTCGCGAGCTGCTTGAGCACAAGACGTGTGAACTTTATGAGGCATTGACTTGCACCTCGGTGCAAGTGTACGCCTTGATGGCCTTGCACCTCCAAAACATGGACGCAGCTACTGTGCTGACCTTGGCTTTTTCAGCCGCTCTCAGCATCACGACTGCGGTACCTGGGGGACTTCAAGCAGGCAAAGCTCTGCGGTTGCTGATGGACAAAGAGTCGTGGAACTTTGGCGATCTCCAGAAGGCCAAGAAAGTGACATGGCTGGAAAAGGCCCCTGCAATGGCAGTATGCCGTATGCCCTTTCATCGGAACTATATCATTTCTTGTGCAACTATTCCTCAGTTACACAAGTCTGCAGATCAGTGAGTCTAGTGGAAAGGGTAGGGGTGTGAACTTGGAGCTTTCCAAGCTGTGGGGTATGATTCTTGCCCCACACGGCTGGGACCAATGGCTGTCTGCATTGGTCCTTGGCAGCTTTCGGTGCCTGATGCTCTGCGGCTGCGTGCTGTTTTCTGCGGCTGCGTGCTGTTTTCTCCTGGAATCTCCTCCTGAGGCCTTGAATCCCTCCGAACCAGACATTTCCCCCTTGCTGCGAGTGGAAGAGGGGCAGGAGCAACAGACCAATTCAGCCTGCAGCGCAAGTGATTTGCATGGCGCTGACTCTGCAGTCTCTACTGCACGAGAGCTTCAGCTGGCTGAATAGGTGATGGGGTGACAGACTTTAGTTGTCCTGCTTAGAATGAAGATGAATCAGATGAGATTAGGGGGTTGCTCGTTTCACATGAATCCGCATGTATTTGCAAGGATTTGCAAAGTCTTTCACAACTCTGAACAGCTTCACCCACCTGGAAACCTTGCAGGATAGAAAGGGTAGCATCAAAAATCATCAAAGTCGGAATTGGTGCAAACATTGGCCGTATTTATTTTCCAATGTCACACGAGATACCAAAAGATTCTGACGCCCAAGACCATCAAAACTTGAATCAGCAGGTTTCCCCAAAGAGCGCCAAAAGGTGCGATTTCCAAGTGGTTGCAAAGACGATGGTCTTTGGGTTGCAAAAATGCACCCGCAAACAAATTCACCTAAAGATTTCCCCTGGCAGGCAATACCTGAGTGAAAGAAATACTTGCGCGGCAGCTTGAGGGGCAAGCTGATGTAAGAATATGTTAGATTGAGATTCGGGGTTTGGATTTCCAGCCATGCTGTGGTTTTCCCTGGCTAAGCCATTGCGAGGGGTTTGGTTGGCAAATTTCCCTACACATGAGCTGACTTTTGACATTCCTTTTTTTGGGGGCCCTCACTGGGGGCATTTGATATTCGGGGGATGTGATTATAATGATCGTGTGGTGAGCAACATTGCCCTCAGACTAGTAGTGAAAGAAATATGTGTTGCAACGATAATGATAACAATCATCGGTTCCTTCATCGTCCCTGGGATCCGGTATGTAGACATTGGCGACTTGGATGCCAAGATATGCCGAGTGTCATGGAACAAAGGCATCTCCCCTGTCAGCGAGGTGAAAAACACAGACCTCGATTGCCTCCAGTGGGTGAACTTGGACATGGTGGATTCCAAGAAGTTTTCGGGAAAGCATCTAGTGTCACAGGTCTCATGCGGCATGTTGCAAGTAGACTTTATCAAAATGCAAACACACATGAACAAACCTACTGATAGAGCACAATAGTACTAATACAAACAGCAATGGCAGATTTTGCATATGTATATTTACTTTTCTCGATAAACAATTAAAAATTACCAAAACATGTGTTAGGGCAGTCCCAAAACATGATATAAAGAAAAGTTCTTACAGTTAGGGATAAGAACAACGATCGCTCCAACTAGCATGCCATCCGTATCCATCCGTAGTAATTAGTGAAGATAAGAAACCCACCCTGGGCCGATGGGTCGCTCCACCTCTTGGCTCCACCAGCAGGGCCCAGCGTCCCAGTGGCCCAAGGTGCTGTGAAGCCACCTGGCCTTCATTACGCGCCGGTCCCTGGAGTTCGTGAAGGCGTCTTGGCGAGTATCGCAGTATCATGAATGACTTGGAGTTGCTGAAGACGATGATTTGGCTGATTTTCCCAAGGGGAAATCCACTACTGTACTTGATGGAATATGTTTTCATGTTCCGGGGATTCCTCAAGCAAATCTAAGATGATCCTTAAAGTTTTTTCATGGTCAAGTTACCTAATTGATGCCCTAGATTCCCTCTAGTTGTTGGCCAATTTGATTAGTAGCGAGGGAAGCCACGTTGTTCACAACCACTTGGCGCTGCAAGTACATGATGACGTACGGTATATCACGCCGACCCCGATTCTTATCCAAGAAGAACATCATTGGAAGAACATCATTGGGCAGGTGGTGTCGTGCATTATTTGCCTGATCACACATTCGCAAAATCTTTGCATATCATGGACCGGCGTTTGAAGAGTTGATTCACTGTGCTAAAACCAGAATAAACATACCATTTGAGGATGGTGTTTACCGCCCGTTTATGGTTATATTGGGGATAGTTAAGTCATTGGTTGTAATTACTGTGTTTTTTCTCTAATCCATCAACTGCTCAGTTGCACGCAGCCTGTGTAGAGTGACTCAAGACCACACGGAAATTTCCCAACATGACGCTCGGAGTCCTCATACAAGGTCTCAAGATTTGGGGCTTCATCGCCATGCACTTAACGGTGATGGGACTTTTCGTCCCCTGGCTTGACGTAGCCACAGGCGGAGGCCCACCTATCATCTTGTTTTCCGGAGAACAGACTCCGTACGCTCGCGTGAAAGAGGCCAGGGCCATGCCAGAAGAGTGTAAATCGATTCTTCACCTGGATGGAGTCAACAGTTCCGAACTGGCCGGAAACTGTAGCGATTGGTGCCATGAAACCTTGGGACCAAATTCCGGGACCCCCTACATGCTCAGCCCAGCCCACATGAGCTCCATTTTATGGAGTGACTCCAGGGCCACATTCATGGCCTGCTTCAAAGCACAAACGGGTGCATGGGCGCGGTGGTGCCTCCCACACAAGATGTGCATCTATCTTTGGGCGATGGGCTATGGCATTTGGAGCTTTGGGATGTTTTGCTGGACATTCTGGCAAACACCAAGGCAAAGTCTGCCTGGTGGGCCTGCGGAAGGTGATGTCACTNTCAGAAACAAATCTATGGATTTCAGCAGTGGCTCTGTGGTTGGAACCCTTCGGAGATGTCGTATCAATTCTGACACTATTTCGCAATGGCCAACCCTTCCCTGCAAGTTTCATGGTGTTAGGCGTCGCCTGGGCCTGTTTGCTTTCAAGGGATCCACTGCAGCTGGGCGGAGCCAGGGCGATGGCCGTCAGCCTCCGACAAGGCTTCGAAAGTCTTGAGCTGCTTCAGCACAAGGCGCGTGAATCTTTGGAGGCACAGATTTGCACCTCGGTGCAGGTGTACGCCTTGATGGCATTGCACCTCCAAAACATGGACGCAGCCACCGTGCTGCCCTTGGCTTTTTCGGCCATGCTCAGCATCGCAACGTCGATACCTGGGGGAGCTCAAGCAGGACAAGCTGTGGATTTGCTGGAGGACAAAGAGTCGTGGAACTTTCAGGATCTCCAGAAGGCCAAGAAAGTGACATGGCAGAAAAAGGCCTTTTCTATGACATTTTGCCCTTGTATCGGAACTATTTTTGCACTTGTTCTTCAGCTTATAAAGGGTACCCTGAGCGGGTTGGAGCTTTCGGAGCTTTGGGGTATGGCTCTTGCTCCCTACAGCTGGGACCAACGGCTGTCTGCATTGGTCCTTGGCAGCTTTCGGTGCCTGATGCTCTGTGGCTGCGTGACTTTCTGCATGCCGTTTTTTCTTGCTTGGCTTGTCGTGGTCTTTTTGGGTGTTTGCTCCCAGTGTTATCCTGCACTGATGTCTCTTTGTGTGTTTCCTCTTGAGACCTTGAATGATTTTTTTTCCAAGACCTTCAATCCCTCCGAACCAGACACTTCCCCCTTGCTGCAAGTGGAAGAGGGGCAGGAGCAACAGACAAATTCACCCTGCTGCGCATGTGATTTGCATGGCGATGAGTCTGGAGTCTCTTCTTCAAGCGAGGGCTTCAGTGATTCAGCTAGCTGTGAATAGCTGAAGGCTGAACTAGTCTAAATTGAGACTTGAAATCTAGATGGACCTTGGATGAGATTAGGGAGTTGCTCGTTTCACATGAATTTGCATGGATTTGCAATGTGTTTCACAGTTTCACCCACTTGATACTTGGAAACTTTGCAGGATAGAAAGGATAGCATCAAAAACCATCAAAGTCGGAATCAGTGCAAACATTGGCCGTATTTATTTCCCAATGTCACGCGGGATCACCAAAATATTCTGACACCCAAGACAAGCCCAATTTGATTCAGCTGGTTGCCCCCAAGAGCGCCAAAAGGTGCGATTCCCAATTGCTTGCGAAGACGATGATCTTTTGGTTGCAAAAATGCACCCGCAAACAAATTCACCTAGAGATTGCCCTTGGCAATGCCTGAGTCAAAGAAAACACTTGCGCGGCAGCTTAAGGGGCAAACTGATGTTAGAAATATGTCATATTGACATTCGGGGTTTGGATTTCCAGCCATGCTGTGATTTTCCCTGGCTAAGCCATGGCAAGCGGTTTGGTCAAGGGGAAGACGTTGGCAAGTTTCCCTACACTTGAGCTGATTTTTGACACCAGTAGTTGTGCCAGTTGCCATTACCAATATTATCGTGTTTCCTCTTGCGTGCAGGTGTGCACCTAGCCATACGGGAGAAACAGATTTGGTGGTGCGTGAACCGGCTAGACAAAAGTCATGGAGTTACACTGTGCTTGACCTTGGTAAACATAAAAAACAATTTAACACCGTGTTTTTTGAGACCCCTTTTTTCTGCACTAAAACCACACCCAATTTATGGCAATGATAACCCATGAGATCCCAAGAGCATCCTTCATATAGCGCAATTGGTTTCATGTGGCCGAGGTGGAGAGCGAAACGAGTTCCTGGTGCACACGGCCCATGCAGGTCCCGAATTCCCGGATGATTTCGACCAGCAGGCCCCATTCGAATGGAAGAAAGCTTGGAAGAAACCACGAAATCCGTTGTTTTGGTGATGTTTAATGGGTTTGATGGTTGAACACCGGAAAAGGCCTTGGTAAGAGAAAGGTGATAGAAGCAGTAGCATCAGCAAAGACATCCACGTATATCCGCAGCAGAAATTCATTATTAATGCATTTCGAACGTACTTGTAGTAAAATCCCTTTCCCCCAGGTTTGAAGACCTTCCAGTAACCCATGGTTTAACACTAAATTAGATGTATTTTTTGGGAGGCCCTCATTGCGGGCATTTGATATTCGGGGGATGGGATTATTATGATCGCAGTGAGCAACACTGCCCTCATCAGAATAGTAGTGAAGGCAACATGTTTTGCAATGACAATGATAACAATCATCATCGGTTCCTTCATCGTGTCTGGGATCCGGTCATGTAGATGTTGGCGACTTGGAAGCCAAGATATGCCAAGTGTCATGGAACAAAGGCATCTCCCCTGTCAGCGAGGTGAAAAACACACAACTCGATTGCCTCGATTGGGTGAACTTGGGCATGGTGGATTCCAAGAAGTTCCTGGGAAGGCATCACGCCCCCAGGTTTCATGTGACATGTTGCAAGTAGACTTTATCAAAATGCAAACACACATGAACAAATCTACTGATAGAGCACAATAGTACTACCCTCTGGTAATCAAACATGGCAATTGGAAATCTCCTATAAAAGGTTTTTAATGGGAAAATCATCTATAAATGGTGGATTTTCAATTGCCATGTTTGATTACCAGAGGGCAATACAAACAGCAATGGTGGAAATTTCTTTATGTATACTGTATAGTTACTTTTCTCGAAACACAAATAAAAACTACCAGCTTGTTAGCGCGGTGCCAAAACAGTTAGGGATAAGGACAACGATCGCTCCAACTAGTCAGCCATCCGTATTTAATCCTCAGTGAAGATAAGAAACCCCACCCTGGGCCGATGGGTCGCTCCACCTCTTGGCTCCACCAGCAGGGCCCAGCGGTCCAAGGTGCTGTGAAGCCACCTGGCCTTCATCACTCACCGGTCCTCCGGGTCCGTGAAGGCGTCTTGGCGAGTACCGCAGTATCTTGAATGACTTGGTGTTGAAGACGATGATTTGGCTGATTTTCCCAAGCGGAAATCCACGAATCTTGGGGAATCTATGGGGAATATGTTTTACTACTTTGGAGTTTCTCAATCGAATCCAAGATGATCCGTAAAGTTGAAGTCGAGAAATGATGACGTCCGATACGCCACGTCAGCCCTGATTCTTTCCAAGAAGAACATCATTGGGCACGGGGTGTCATGCATTGTTTGCCAGATCACAAATTCGCAAAAACTAGGCACATCGTCGGCTTTGGAAGAGTTGTGAGCCGTGTACTGTAATAAATTGAATGATAAACCCTTCCATTTGAGGATGCTATGTACCACCCATGTATGGTTATATTGAGGATCGTTTATTATTGGGGTTTCCACATTAAACTTGTTGGTTGTATTGTGGTTTTTTCTCACATCCATCAACTGCTCAGTTGCACGCCGCCGGTGTAGAGTGACTCAAGACCACCAGGAAATCTTCCAAGATGCCCCCTGTGTGGCCGAGGCCGTAGCCTTCATCCCATGGCTGGACGAAATAGGCGGAGGCCCACTGGGCATGGATCTTAATCAGTGACACCTAACATAATTAACCCTTTTTCCTTTGCGAATGCTGCACAATGTCTGTGCTCGGCGCATTGCATACATCGACAACTGAGCAACTACACAGTCCAATGACAGTCCTGTTGGACAACATCTTTGGACACAAAATCAAAGCTCAGTAATGCCGCAAGTTCGACTGGGAGCGGAGCTGTACAGCTCTCCAGTTCGAACGTGGTCTGCACAAAGTGAATTATGGCATGGGCAATCGCTGCATTCATCTGTTCTGGATAAACTTTGGCCACTGCGGTCTTGAAAGATCCATCGGCAGCACGGCCCTGCAGCGAGACATGGGTCCCCTTCGGATGAGCACAACGACCACCATCGCCCATCTGCAAGATGCGGTCCCTCAAATGTGAAAGACGAATTAGCAGAAGTGTGGTCGGCTTGCGAGCTTCACAAGCAAAAATGCATTGATCATACGTCACCACAGAGGCGCAATGGAGTCTGCGAAGCCATTTCATTGCGGTGGAAGCCCAAATACTCACCGGGCGTTTGTCCCTGGCCCAAATGAGGTACGCAGGGTGCTCAATAAATGCGCACCCACCAACATGAGCACAGAGGATCGCCATTTCAATGATGAACTGCATAAGGGTCGTTCCCAACAGAACCTGCCGCCATTGTCTGGGGGAATGATGAGGCAACCCCAATGGCTCATCGTGAGTCCGCAATGCTGGAGGTCCATCATCCATCAATCTGGCTGCGGTGTATGTTTCACACGGTGGTCCACCACCGATACCGACTACGGCGCCATTGCTAATCTGACGGGTCCAGAACTCCCGTTGACAAGCTTTCGTCAAATCTGAAACACTACCATGCAAGCAGAAGTCAATACTGAGGCAAAAAACCTGATGAATGCCCTGAATTGCATGGTGCTCGATCTGATGCTGAAGGTCGCCTTCACGCCGATAACCGGAATAGAAGTGGACAAAACACATCGTACGAATATGCAACTTAGCATAAATCCGTGCAAGGCCCCCCATGGAAAAGCGCCCATGATCTCCATGAAAAGTCCCATGTGGAGAATGCATAATGAAAGCAATATCCGGAGCACCGTCCAACCCTGCCAAACCAGATGCATCCTCCTCTGCGGAATCAAGGCCATCAAAGGTGCCGGCCAACTGATCAAAGGGGAAGCAAGCATCAATGCCATTACGTTGCAACCACTTGCCATACATTTCTCGAGCAGCGGACGTGCCGGCCAAGGGAAGTGAAGGACCAATGGCTCGGACAACGGGGAGTGTGGCTTTGGTAGCCAACCAACCCTGTTGCTTCATATGCTTGGCATGCTCAATGTCGAGTGCATTGAGGTGGTCCAGAACCTCCAATGTGAGGGGAGGAAAAGGAGGCCCGAATATTACTCAAGCATACATCAGCGGTACGAAGGTGAGCACACAATCTGGACCGGTGATGGAAATCACGACTGCAATTGGGGCAACGACCATCAATAGCATAATGTCGAACCAAAGCCTGATAGCCATGAACCTTCACTGCATGCATCGACAGTGCGACCTTGTTGGAAAAGGTCTGCTCGCAAAGATGACAACGCCAAGGGAGTTCAACGTCAGGAGCTTGAACAGGGGAAAAGTCCACGCCCCACTGTGCAAACGTACTACTCAACCAACTGTGCCATACTTCAGAGGTTGCATGGGCATGGCGGTAAGACTTACAAGCAGTCACCGCGCGATGAATGCGCCCTTTCCAGCGAGCGTCAACAGCAACAAAGGACAACCAATCTCCAAGGCTGGAGTTTGCTGTCAGACCAAACTTGACCGAGCTAAAGCGCGCCAACCAAGCAAAGGACTGCCCAAGGAGTTCAATCCACGATCCAGGAACCTCTGCCACATCCATCAACAGATTCCACAAGACAGCAGGACAATTCACAACCAATCTCTTCAGATAGCGAAGGCGAGCTGCATGCAATGCATCAAGAGGAGGCAAGATCTGGCAAAGTCCACACAACGTTTCAGTGCTGAACTGGAATGGTGGTTGACCACGAAGGGCTGGGCGCGCCAGGGAGTACAACATGGGACGAACAGCATTGGCCCATTCATTCAAGGCATCAGGGGAGACCAGGCTCCAGACATGTGCATTGAACAAGAACCGAGAAATAACTAACGACTCAAACACCTGGACTTTGGTGGACGGCAAAATAGACTTCTTGCTGAAAAATGGGCGAACCAACGGCCCCCAAGCTCGCCGAGCAGCGGCTACTCGGTCGCGAATGGCATGGAGCGGTTTGGCATCATTATGCACCCACGTACCTAAGTGCTTATATGACAAGACCACAGGTACCTGGACGGGCTGGATCATGTCTGCAACCTCAATACGGATGCAACCCTGGTCAGCGAGAAGCTGTTCCTTGAAGTGCCGTGATCGAAGACCTCGGAGAAGCCACAAAACCTCGGTCTTACCAGAACCATAGGTGAGCTCTAATCCACGCTTTTGAGCTGCATGAATCACCGCAGGAAGGGCAGCCTGAGTGAGGTCGCTCAACTGATCATCTGATTGAGCTCGCAAAAGAATGGCCAAGTCATCCACATATGCAAGTTCAGTCCAGGCATTCAGAGAAGGAGGGGAGGAGGTGGTGAAATCACGGACAACAGCGGGATCACCCTCCCATGTACGACCAGGACAGGCCAATGCCTCTGTAACCTCCTTCATGAGGACTGCCATGAGGATGTTAAAAGCTATGTCACCAATCGGATCTCCTGGGCGGGTGCCACGATTGGTAGTAGCTATCTCTGGGATGCCATCAATTTGAAAGTACGTTGAACGTAGGACATCTTGCAAGAGCAACAGCGCATGATCACTGATGTTGGCAATGGCGGCATCACTTGCAGCGTTGCGGAGCAGGCTATGGACTTGGTCTGGGTGAATTCCAAGACGATGCATGGCAATCAGAAATCCGGTGTCATCCAAGGGTTGGGAAAAGAGGCATTGGCGCAAAACACTATAAAAGGCCGCTCGAAAGTCCACAAAGACCACACCCACTGGAAGCTTGCGAACAGCCCCATGAGCCAAGTGGGCTTGAACTAAGTGATGCGCCGAATCACAACCCAAACCCTTCCGGCCACCTAGTTGAAGGTGAGTGAGAACACTCGACCAGGCATCTACAAGGTGCTTACGGATGGCGGCATGATAGGTCTTAGTCACAAAGCCATTCAAGAAAATCGACCTATAACCCTGCGGGTCTGATTTTGGGAGCTTGCCTTTGTGGAGAGGAACAAGACGACCTCCACGCCATGCACTTGGCTCTCGGGCATGAGCAGCAGTTTTCGCAATGAGAGTAGTCAAATGCTTCGCCAATGGCTCTCCTCCAGCTTTGAGCACATCAGGGGGCAGTTGATCTGGTCCTGGAGCTTTGCCCCGTTTCAGCCGATGAACTTGGGAGCGAACTTCAGCCAAGGTAGGGATGACAGCAATGTCAAACACATCAGCAGATACACCAAGTGCAGAAGGCAACAACCGGTCGTACTCAGATCGGGACATAATATTGCCGGCTTCAACTGCGGCGAATTGCCTCATCCAGAGTCGTTGCTGAGCTTCAAACGTCGGCTCACTGGTGCCATCAGGTCGGAGGAGCGGATGAGCTCGAATGCTGGAATGCTTTGATGGCCGCCCTCCCAGCCGACTCAGCAGTCGATACTTTTTGCATCATGGAGTTGGCCAGCTGCTGCAAGTTGGTTCACCAGGTCAGCGTAGAAAGCTTTTTGATCTTGTCGGACAGCAATACGAACATCTTTTTCAACAAGTTGCAAGACTTGCCTAAACTCACGGTCCTGCATGAGATCACGAGAGCGCCCATAATCCAAACACGAACGTTTGAACTGAATAAGGTTCAACGTGGATTCAGTCAGCCGCGGCCGTACTCGTTCTTTTCTGGTCTTAGTAAAATGTTGCCGGGCTAAAGCAAGCAGCTGAGTCTCAAAAATTTGGGCATGGCTATCAACATGAGTGTCCCAGGTAGGGATGGGCAGAGGCTGAACAGCAGCACGGAATTGCTTACACTTGATGGGGTCAACAAATGCCAACGGGTCCCATGGAATGGCCCCACCCCCAGCACTGGTCTCCAACCATCCACGACACTGGAGAAGCACCGGAAAGTGATCGTCATGGGCAAAACCGCCGTCAAAATGGGTGTCAACCCAGGTACACTCAACAAGCTGGAAGGCGGCAGAGGAGCAACAGACAAAATCACGACGGGCACGATGACCACGCGGATGCGTCCACGTAGCGTGAGGACCCACATGACACCAGGACAACGTGGATGGCACGTGCCATTGGAAAGCCTGCAACATTCTCTCCGCAAGAAGACCTTGTGGATTGGTGGGCTCAGCACCAGCGGTGGAAAACCATACAGTTTCACACAAGGCAAGCGGGGCGTTGAGATCAATCATACACCAGGTCAAAGAGGCAAGGTTAGCATGTTTCAAAAGCTTCTCAGTTTGAATCCACCAAGCTTCAACCTCAACGAGTGGAGTGCTAGCAGTAACACAAGGCACATGCAGCACAACAAAAGAGAGGGCCAGATGCTGATGGGTCAAGCTAACCACAAGACGACGAGGATCGGAGACGACCACAGCAACACGAAAGTCACGGAATAACAGGGACGCATTAGGGACTAGTGGCAATTGCTGATGAATCCACAGCTCACACCCAAAATGGAGAGCACGGTTGCACACTTGAGCACCAGAGGAAAAACAAACATAGTGCTCAGTGACATAGCGGCCAGAGGGTCTTCTGGTCTCCTGCAATCCAACCACAGCAATGCGTGATTGATGCCATTGCCTATCAAGCCGGAGGACCCGTTCTGAAACTGACTGGGGGATCTCGCCAACCTGCGCTGCCCCAAGGGCCAGAACATTAGCAGTGGCGCACACGAAGGCAATCTCACAAGCCACCGGAGAAACTGCAGGTGCAGTAGACACAGGTACCCGATGCAAGGACATCCTTCACTGGACCCTGGTGGGAAACATTGATGAAATGCATCAGACGCATCAAACAGCCAAGCCCATCCTAAATCCCCAGTTTGCACCAAAGCACCATAAGGGGCCCAGTCAAGAGTGCCCAGCTGGGTCTCAGTAGCCAAAGTCTGCCGTGCCAGAACATCAGCTAAATCATTCCAAGGTGTGCAGTGTGTCCTCTGACCTCCATAAATTGACCAGAAGCCTTGTGAAACCAGTGCCCTAAGAGGTGACAGAGGTCAACCAAATGAGGATGAGACCGACAAGTCCATAGGCCCTCAGCTAAGCGGACACTGAGCTGAAGATCAGGACGAATGACCACCTGACGATCAGAGTCAACACCAAGGGTGGCGATCATAGCAGCCAGTACCGCAGTGAGTTCCGCAGCAACATTGTCAGGAGAAGTGGCACCAATCCAGCCAGGAGCCGCAGTGTTGAGAGTCACGGGGCCAGCCAAACAGCCGTGAAAGATGGGAAACCCAGCAGAGGTATACTGAATACACACCACGCTCCAAGCAGCACGAAGTCCATCGGCAGAACCGTCAACATACATCACACAAGAGTCCGCCAACCATGGCTCACAGTAAAGCTCAGGGCAAGACAAAGCATGCAAGGAAGCTGCCGTCATGGGAAGTCCAACCGGCAATGAGGCAAAGTCAACCGGGGTGGAAGCAATGATGCTTGGCCAATCAGCCGACCAACATAAGCCCTCTGGAACAAACTGACGATTTGGATCAAAGGAATGGGTCGTACCCAAACAAGCATCCAAAGAGATCGGGACTGCCGAGAGAAGAGAACCCGACTGCGAAGTGACTACTGGAAGACGTGCACAAACACCATGCTGGCTAGCAGGTCTCGGAGGCACCAATTGGCAAGCACGGCGAAGTTTGTAGCCAAAATCACGATCATCAACAGAATCCAGATCAGGGGCCTCAGGAGGCAGACAGTCGGCCAGGGAAATCAGGCTAGGAGAGCCACCTGAGAGATCCAACTTGGAATCCACGACACCAACCATGCCATTGGGCGAAGCAACATCACTGCCAACCGTGCGGTCAGACGATATGCACTCCTGAGACAATAAGTCACGATCATCATGTGCGAGAGTGTCAAGGCCAGGCGCATTAATCACGGAGCAAACTAGTTGCACAACAGTCTGAATGGCATCGCCAAGAGCCCCAAACAACCGATCAAGATGATGGCTGGTTGAATGATATGCAGCCTCAAGGTTTTGCTCGGAAGTCTCAGCGACGACATAGAACCCTTCACCAGAAGAGGAGGGGCGCATCTCAGAAGGCAAAATCCGATGATGGCCGCACCAAGATTGACAGTGCCGATTCTCAGCAAAGGGTGGACAATGAAGCATGAGACCGCCTTCATGCAGCAACATCCAGTGGTCAACTATGCGGGGCAATTTGACGACTCTGTGGGATGGATAATACGGATCCTCGTCAGGAATCGTGGACGAGATCAACACCGAAATAAAACCAGGCAACTGATTTTGCGCCAAAATGACATGGGCGACTAGGTCTGCCGCAGCACTGGGCGGTTCAGGATAAACTACGTAATACTGAACTGCAATTCCCGGGAGAATCCAATCCGACCAAGCAGCCGCCAAAAGGTCTTTCCATGAATTTGCTTCGACAGGCAGTTGAACGACACGACCTTCATTTGAACGTGCAAGGCGGATGTGATCACAAAACCAGGTTTGAACTCGAAACAGATAGGGAGGGCCTTGAGCCTGAGCTAAGAACACCTGCCATGCAGTTAAGAGGTCAGGACAAAACAGCCCATCAAAATGCGGGTGGATTTCAGGCTCAGCAAGCAAGTCAAATTGACCCTTGTTCGACATCTGGCTATTTTCAACAATAGGGCCAGCCGAGGAGGATGCTGCCCCACTTGGTTCCGGATGCCAAAAAGGTTGGTCTCCAAAATCAACCAAGCGATGCCGAACAGTAGGACCATGAATGTGAAGTTTCACGCTGATGCCAGAAAAGGTCTGTTCTCTCAATACAGGCTCAAACTGCATAATGCCACTCCACGCAGTGCATCGATAGACATGACAACGGTCACGAAGACCAGTAATCGTAAGCAAGTCTTCAGCTGAGACAAACTTGGGAGTGGAATATGCTTTCTGGATCATGCCATCATGATGAGTGCCCTGCACCAAGATTGAAAACAGAGACGCATACTTATCATGCCAGAGACCCTGCTCCAAAATGACATGAGCGATGTGACGCTGATGGCTATGCCTGGGTGGGCCAGGAAGCACTTCACGAAATGCTAGAGGTTCATGTAAGCGGATCGTGTCAGCCCAAGGGGCACACAGAGATGCCGGCCATGTGGTAGGATCTGCCTCCAATTCAACGGTATGATGTCGACGACATTCCGTGTACTGGCCATGATGGATGTACCAGGTAATGACCTGCAAAACCGGTCCTTGATTGTCAAATTCTTCTTCAGCAACCCGATCAAAAGTGGCCCCAAAGGCAACAAGAAACTCAGTCAGGTCTTGCAGAGGAGGCAACGGGGCCTGAACCGGCACCTGAAGCATTGGTAGGACACCAACCTGATTGGCAAAATCAGGGGGATCTTGTACTTGATCGTCATTGGCATGCTCGACTGGATGGACGGCAGGAAAATCAACCAAAGAAGCTGAGCCAACAACCTTACTGGTAGAATGCAACGCATGTCGGATGGTCTGGTCAATCGCAGCATCGTCAACGAAACTAGTCGAAGGGTCCGACGATGACAGGCCCCAATTGGGGTAATGATCAACAAACCGATCACCATCAGTGGTCCAGCCAAAGTCTTCAACAATCTCAATTGCGCGCAAAACATGAACATCCGTGGACCTGGGAGGCGGTACAATCACTTGGACATAGACACCATGGATGACACGACGCACTCCTGTGTCCTGCAAAGGCCATAGCCGTGCATTGATCTTGATCAGACAACGGTTCATCACAAGTTGACAATAATCTGACAGATGAGCAGCAGCCAACACCTGTGACCTTGAAAGATCAGCCGGAACGCGCACGACTTGTCGATCCCGAAAGACAGGCAAAGCGCCAACACCCGGTTGGCTGTGCTGATGGACAACGACATCGAACAGAAGCAATTGCTCTGTCTCTGCAAATGCCAAATCATCAATATGCCGAACGACAAAGCTGATTTCCTCCTCTGTCTCATCTTCAAGCTTGACTTGAACCGGATAAATGGCTACCAATTCCCATGGTTGCATCTCAAGTGCTGGGGCAATCAAAGACAATAGATCCGGAGGCAGAGGCCAGGGTACAACGACAGTGACAACCACATGACCACGCCTATACAAATGCAAACGACGACGAAATGCATCAGTAGCCGATTGCGACGATCCTGAGCTAGAAGAAGGAGCAGGAGATGGAGCAAGCCCTTCACGAGGGACAGCTGAATCACTGGGTTCCCAATCCATGTCTTGCGGATCTTGAACCGCAGAAGCTGGCAAATGATGGGACGAGGCAGGGGCAGATGCCAACGGCTCAGAGTCTGGAATGCGGGTGAACACACCGACAACAAAGCTGTCACCAGGTTGCATGACATGGGCAGGCAATGGGGACATTGGAAGTTGGTTCCAGCGATGCGCAATGAAACACTGAAAGTTTTGGCACACCTGTTGGAAAGCCAAGATCTCCACAATCATTTGACCATGTGTCTCTGCAGGAAACGAAACCGCCATGGCAAATCTCGGAACAACAGGGCGACGGACTGACGGATTAACCGTGATCAATCCTGCAAACCGATCAACTTCCAGTCCTTGCGACAGGATGATGTCGAACGCCAGTCGACCCTCATGGATGGTTCTGGGGGGCCTGGGTTTGACTAAATCAATCTCAGCAGCCTCCCAAGGGATGAGGACATCAAACCAGACAGTAAGAATCTGAGCCTGCCAGACGGTGGGAGGACCTCGGAGGTGAATGCACCTAGACACGCGGGATCTACGAATTGTTTGGTGATGAATGTACCAGGTGCGGATGAGAAACCCTCTCTGAAAAATGTCAGCATCCAAAAATTCCTCAGGCAGGTCTAAGAACATGTCATGTATGAACGCAGGCAAGACAATGGGTTGAACAGGCACTGCGTTCGGTGTCACCGGCTGCAAGGCTGCCGGGGTGCGATCAGGCAACTGGCCATCGTTTTCCGTAGGATCAGTCAACTTATGATGAACGACTGGTGGAACAGAGACGCCTGAAATGCAATGGCCTGCAAAAGGGAAACCTACATCAAACTTGGTAGAGATCAACCCGGCCTCAAAGGACAGCGGATCACCTCCACAAGGAGCAATAGGACATGATGGACAATCAAAACAGGGCTCACTCCACACAACCTCGGATGGTCCACAAAACGACTCAAATGACGAAGTGTGATCGTGCAGGACGGGAACTTTGGGCGCCTCGGCACGAAGAGCTACACTGCTGTTGTGGCTTTCTGAGTGAACGTGACCCTGCAGGGAATCTGACGACGACTGCGGGCCAACACCATGTATCACCTCACCAAACTGTGGGGGTTCACTGTCAATTGGATGGGAAAAACCTCTCTCGGAATGCAGAGGACAAGACCGACCGACCGACTCGACACACCAATCAGCAGAGATCGACACGGCCACTTCGGACAGCGGATCACCGTACTGAATGGGGCAAGACGCAGGCAATGACAAATGGGCATCAGGAATGCTGGCCGAGGGGTCAAATTCATCATTTCCGGCAGGAAGTGAAGTGCCGACAGAGTGATACAAGGGTGCGGCAATGCTCAATGGATGCCCAACATCAACAAGAAAACCATAACCTGGGAGCATCTGATGCAATGCAGTACGAGAAAAAACAGTACGACCATGACGAACTTGACAATCTCTTCGACTGCAAAGCTGCACTAAGTCAAGGCCAGCAAGGATCATGTGGCGATCCACGGCAGCGGGAAAAGGCACCGCTCCAGAGTACTGGCGTGGTCCTGAGCGAGGATCAAGGGGCCGAACCGTCACAAGACCTGGAACCAATGTACCACCGATCCCTTGAGCCAGGATAAGATCACACATTATTCCCTCATCTACAAGCCCTCTGGGGGGCGATGGAGTGACCACATCCACAGAAGCTTCAACCTGAGGAATCAACACGTCCTGCCATAATTGATTGATTTGATCCCGCCACGTGTGCGGGGGTCCTCTAAGCTGAACAAAGCGGGCAAGAAATGATCGGACATGAAGCTCCATATGGATGTACCAGACTCGGACCCACGGGCCGGACAAATCACATGGGGCATCCGATCTCAAAGCCGCAGACTGCAAGGCAACGATCTCGCGGGCAAATGAAGGGACAACCGGCAACATGGCAGACGGGCCATCAGTTGAACTACTTGGTGCCGAGGCGGATGCATCAGCTGCACTGCAGCTGCCTCCATGACGTTCACTGCCGTCAGCAGGAGCAAGAATGCAATCGGAAGACGATGCAAACCACTGATCAATCAAGGAAACAGCATCAAAAGAGGATTGGGCAAGTGTCAACTGTGAAGGACCATCGGAACACACACCGGCACTCATCTGTTCACAAGGATGTGGGCAGCTAAGAGGCGAAGAGAAGTCACCTGGACTGACTGGACTTGACACGGAACAAGCAACAGTGACGAAAGGCCTCGATGTTGCTGAGTCAGGTCTATTCAATGGCTGGTTGGCGGATGCAACGGCACGGAAATCTGTACAATCAACATCCGAACCTACACGAAGGCTCCAAGGTTTAGTGTCCCAACAGCTAAACTCAGAGGCTGTGCAAAAAAAGGACCTTAGGGGCTCCGCAGGAGATTCACAAATCGCAATCTCAATGGTGTCGGCAAAGCGAACAAAACGTGGAAAATGCAATTTGGGCGGAACATGACGTGAGCTTGAGGGCAGCAAAATGCCACCCTCAGTGAAACGATCTGGCTTTCGAGGCAAAGCGGTTGCTAAATCCAAACCAGCGGAGAAATTTTCACCCACAATTTCAAATGCCAGAAAGGTAGCATTCTGCAATGCAGCCCACGGAGTCAAAAACCATGACTTTGAAACACATGAGTGAAGCCACGGACAAGGCAGGCTAGGCCAGGTGAAACCATCTACAGCATCAGACAGAGGCGGACTATCGACTTGACTGTCCAAACCCTGAGACATGCGCCCTTGACCAGAGTACTGCATAGTCACTACTGGCCGGGCTGTGGAAAAGGCTGCATAGCTTTGGACGGATGCACTGGCGATGGCGTAGTAGGCACAGTGGGCGATCCACCCATGGCCACTTCTGCGTCGGCTTGGTCTAGACGCGGTCTTTTGGCCGTGTGCGTCTCCTGAGCGGCCAGTTCTTCCGCTGACTGATGAAGCTCGTTCAGGGAAGTTTGAAGACTTGCCAAACTGTCGGAAATCTTGGTGGAGTTCACAGTGCTGACCCCCGTCAGCTCCATCTCTTCCACATCTACAACTTCTTCGGTATTGGCAACTCCAGCTTCCTTTTTGGTGCGATTGAGCGTATCGCAAGCACTGGTATAAAGAGCTTGGGCAGCGCGAATTCTGGACACAGCCGTCTCCTCTTGTTCTTGAAATTGGCCACGACAATCCTGCCATTTGGCAATGGAATCCTGCAGAAACTTGATCCACGCAGAATGCAAATTGCTGCGGTGAAGTTGTGCGTCGGCCAATTCTTGCTTTGCTTTGGTCAGATTCGAAACTGCAGAATGCAGAATTTTGGACTCCTTCTGGGCATTCTTGGCCTGCAATGCATGAAAAGCAGCCTGCACTTCCGGAGGACGGCCATCCGGATTCTTGGAAATCATGGCAATCAACTCGGCTGTTTGCGGGTCGAGTGCATTGCTGACTGTCGGAGCTGGCGGAGGGGCAGGCATCATGGGCATTGGTGGGGCAGCCATATTCCAGGGAGGATCTTGCTGAGGGGCAGGCATAGTGATGGTGCGGGCATGGTCCTGCTTGGAACTTGCCCCTTTCCCTTGTCCCTTGGCGTTGCCCTTGGCAGCACGCCGACTTGGCTGACGCTGCTGAGCAGTGGGAGCATCTTGATTCCGCCTCCTGGAAGGTCTTCGTGGTTGCTTGACCCACTGGCGTGCACTCCAGGTGTCTTGATCTGACTCTCGATAACCTCCGGTCTGTCTGGAGGAGGGACGTTGCCCTTGATAAACAAAATTGGGATCGGCGGCCTCTGTCCATGATTGGCCACAACGATCGCAATGACCAGCGCTGGCTTTGCGCATGATCCGGCAATTGGAACAATACCAGGGCTGCTCGCCGCTTTGCTGCTGATGCTGATGTTTCCAAGTCGCCATTGCTGCTTGGGAAATCAACTTGCGAATGCGCTTCAGATGCAACGGATCCTTCGAATGATGGGCACTCAATGCCGTATGAATCCACTGGAGCCGAGCGACTGACGGTGAAGCCTTGGTGGTTCGAATCCGCCACCACCAATAGCGAGCTAATGCACGCTTTCGGCGCTGTTGACGCCGGATTGTCGTAGTGGACGCCGTTCTCGAGAAGTCCCAAAACCAGGAAGATCAAAGAGATGCGCATGAAACTCACTAGCACTGACAACGCAACACGAAAGGTGCTATCCCCCAACCTGTAAGAAATCAAAAAGGGGAATCCCGTGAATCACCACGAAGAACCCCAATCAAACACAAGGGCCGCTGTATTGGCCAGCGCAGAACCAGTGAAAAGGCCCAAATAGAAAAAATTGCAGGAGAACTTGACCAGGGCGTACACCGTACAATCAGGTTTCCAGGAGAAAATTTGGAATTGTATTGCAAAATTGAAAAAGCAACCAAAGGCACAGAGCAGCAGTGGTGCAGACAAATAAAATGTGGACAATGCGGTGTTGGAGAAGTGCAGGAGGACCAATCAACTCCTTGTATTCAGGCAGCACCACCAATTGCCAAAGACAGGGTTTTCTGCAGCAGGTTAACCCTCAACCTGTAGGTCAGATGCGCAAGAGGCCCGAAGTCAGCGAGGGCGCAAATGGCAAAACCAAACCCGCGGGTTCACGACACACAGAACCCGCTAAGGCTTAACACCGGGACCAAGCTTTGGGGGGCGGCTTGACCCGAAACCTTAACATAATTAACCCAGCAAAAATGAGAAGTCAGCAATAGAAAATTGGCCCTGCAGCAAAGTGTGAGAGGGGTTGGGAAACCCATTGTGCATGTTGTATACATATGTATACATATTATAAACATATATACATATTCCTGTATATTATATATATATATATTGTAAAATTGTATATTATAGATATATATTGTATATTATATATATATAATGTATATTACATATATTGTATACATATATACACACATACATTTGCATCATTATTATTTCAATGTTTTCCCAAATGAAACCATGGATGGATACTCTAGTACTTCAATTTGCTGCTGTTCTGATGGGGATCCATGATATCTTATTCTATATATACGTATATGACCCAACCAACTATTGTTGGGTCGGGTATATTTAAGATTGGCCATCATCAGTTGGTTGAGGAGAGTCAAAAGTAAATCTATGTGCAGTTGGATGGGTGAAATTAAATCAATTTCTAACTGTGAGGCACCACGTTGTAGTAAGAACCATCATCAGTCACCCATTCTTGTGCTTCTTATTTTGTTACTGGTTTGTGTCGGTGTTTTCAATGGAAACCAGCAACCAGCATATGCGACGCATCGAGATTTTCCATGCACTTGGATGGTGATGTTTTAATGTTCCTATTGGTTAATCACCATTTGGAGAATCTACTAGGGCATTTGTTCAGAGTCATGAAAAAAAAATAGTTTTGATATGTTTATCAGTTTTTCATGTCAGGTCATATTTCATTTTTCAGAGTTTCAGAGTCTTAGCCTGACCAACATGGCCGTCAAGAAGAAACGCAATGGACGCTGGACAGGCCATGTTCATTGCTCCCAGCAAGAAGGCCATGGCAGTTTGCACCGCCCTGGAGTGGGCGGGAGCCGCAGCTCCGAGTGCGGTGGCATCGCTGACCGCGGATCGAAAATGCAGCAGCAAAAGCTTTGGAGAGATGGGTTTCAGGTAGCTTAACCATCAAAAAATGGTGGTTTGAACATGTTTGAACAAAAATTGAACATGTTTGTATATTCTTTTGTACGGCCAAAGATGTACAGCGACTAAGACTGTGTTATTTGTTATTGGTGCATTCCCGCTACTATTTTGGATGCCTTTACAGTATAGGTCAGCCTGTCTGGGTCCACATTGAAGATCCAGAGAGACAGAGTTTGTTGAATTTTCTGGATGAATTACAACGAGCTCATGCCGCGAAGTCATTGGAATGGTGGTCAGGATTGAGGTAACTATCCCAAAGCTACTTTGACAATCTTTGACAATTATCTAAGTGGGGACACCAGTTAAATTTTGACAATCTAAATTTTGACACATCTAAGAATTGTGAAATAGCCAGAATTTTGACGCACGCCTATTGATTTCAGTGGGGACGCCACGTCGTAGGACAAGAATCCCATCAGCATTGCACGGGGCTATGCACCACCCACCTATTCGAGAGTGGCCGGGGTAGCTCAGTAACAGCGGCACATGGGGGCGACTCTGTCCATGGACCTGGGAAAATCAGGGAAATTAACATAATGAAGACCTTTAGAACCACGAGAACATATTCAGATTTGAAACAGCTTAAAATTTGCTTTGGGTTTGAATATGGACCCAGATGACAGATGAGGTTGGAACCAAGAGAAATTCAGGATTTAACCAAACAGAATCATAGAATTTGTGGATAAAAACAACAGAAATGGATGGAAGCTGGGGATGAAACTTGGAAACTGAAGCGATGCCTTGTCGCTTCCGGTTCCATGCAGGTTTCAACCATGATCTAAATGGAGGGATAGGGGGTCAGTAAAGCATCTTTGTTGGCTCACCTCCCCACTTTGGTTGTTTGAAATTATCATCTTTGTTGGTGTTGGGGCTGTTTCAAGGCTTCAACTCCATATTCCCATAATATGCTCATATATGCCCCATGTATAATATAATATATCTACTATTTACCGCCTACACATTTGGATCATTTATAGGGGAAATGTTGGTAAATATTCCATGCATGGAGCATGTGGGTATGATTAAGTCACATACCCAGTTGTTCTTGAACAAGCTGGAGGGTACAGGCAGGTGCCCCTTGAGTTGGTTGTTGGATTATGATGTTACCCAATCCAACTAGTTCGATATATCATATATCCATGAATTCAATGGTCAGCCTATGAGCCAAATTAGTTATAATGAATTCATAAATCAACTATTGTCAACTACAAATCCCTATTTTGGTGGGTTAATTCATGCGAAATCCGGTTTTGTTGCTGATCAAAATGTTCTATGTTCCATGTGGCAGCAGGTGAAGCTTCGCTTCTACGGACTCTCGGCGGTTTGGGTCGATATGTACTGTATCCATATGGGGATGAGACAAAATTTAAGCCCTATGGGACGGCAGGTTTTAGGATTAATGTTTTGTATTAACCATCGAATCATTGGGGGGGTACCCAATTTTGACCCATAGCCATACCATAGCGCTTCCCAACCATTCCCTTAGATTTTGTGTTGCTTTTTTCTACGGATAAGAAGCCATTAGAAATTCAACCCACTTGGCTGATTTAGCTGTGGGGGACGGTGTTGGGATTTTCAGTGGAGCCGATGACACCGGAGGGTATACCAGGCCCATGTTGGGCCCCCGACCCAAACTGTGGTGGTTCAGGTGGTCATGGGCATCGTGCATTGGGGGGTACTGTAGCCCAACAATTGCTTGGGGTTTTCAAACAAACATGGTTTCCGATGTAATGGTCCCGATTGACTTATGCTGTCTCTGAGTGGTGGTTTCAAAATGTTTATGTTCAAGCCTGTTTAAAATATTTTGAGCCAATGACCCCCAAGGAGTATATAGTATGTTTCAGATGGGTTGAAACCACCAGTCACCAATCATTTCCATTTTTAGGTTTTGACTATATATAATATTTTCCTCGAACCCTAATGGCCCCTTATTTTGGAAGTTTCCACACATAAACTTGGGTGTTGGTCATCCAAAAATCAATATGGAAAATCCACTTTGTTGATCATTTGCCGGGAAACCATCAATTTGTTCAATGTCTATGTTGATTTATTGGAGCATACAACTGATATCTTATATTTTGAGGGACCACCACTTACAAAAGTTACCTCCCAGCCACCTAGCAACCGGTGAAAACGGATTGTGGATCGCTTCTTAAGGTCCTGATCCTTTAATGAAAGACGCCGGGTGCTGGTCCCAGGGATGTCTTTTTGAGACAATTCCGCATGCACCTGAATCATCAGAAAGAACAGCAGAATTGGTGGGAAAATGTGCACGAAACCTGCATTTTTTTGGTAAACACATTATGTAAATAGCATGGTTTCCTGTGGATTGTTTGTTAATCTATAGATAAATCATCAAATTTGACTGGTTGGTCGGGTCTCTTCTGTGGGCGTGCGTGACTCACCTCCACTGGTTGGCGATTTGACACATTGTTTACGTTCCATCCTACAGGGATGATCCCCATGGACTTTCCTATTTTTCAGGTGGGTTTTTCAACGACCCACCAAGCTAGGTCGTGTCAAAAAACCATACCGGACTTTCTTGGGGGGTTGAACACTTGGGGGCACTCAAACGAACGCAGGCGGCCATTTCCTGGAAAGATCGGCAGCAATAAACCCAGTTGGTTGATGATGAGTACGGGGCTATACGATATCGGGGCCCATATCACAATCCATGAGCTGGGAATCACCATCCATTAAAATAATAAATTGGGGTTGTTTCCAATATACTGCTCCTCCAATGAGCTTGAATTAAAAGTGAACCCAGCAATTCGTTGCATGACAGGGCCTGATCAAATGTGTCACTGGGGTTTCTTGCCAGTAAATATAGGGCCCCTACTCGCGGGTGCACCCCAGGTGGAATCCCCTAGTGAACATCAAGATATAGGCTTGACCCATTCACAACATCTCCCAACTAAGGTATATCCCCCTACATCCGGGCTATGCCATTTGCTGATCACGTTTTACTACCCACTTGGTAACTGGGATGCGCATCCAAGCAGTTTCTCATTGCTTCTGGAATATCTTCAATCGCCGGCCAGGACTTGCCCCCAGATCCCCACAGGCTGAAATTATCAAGACAATATCTATAGTCATCCTTGACTGGAGTAGATAGAATATGAGGAAGTGTCCAAAAATCCGCACTAAAATGAACATATATATATATGAAAATATCGTTGAACAATCATATTACATATTTGCTTCAGGCTAATTATATCGATGATTATATATGCATGTTACATATATATGAAGCCATCTTAAATTCATCTGGGCAACTTACTATAGAGTCAACCCCGGATTAAAACACCTTGGTTGATCAATTAGGGTTCTTTCCCCGAAATCATAATCATTGGCTGCACACATATACCAAAATTGTACCACCCACAACTCAAATGTCCGATGATATCCCCATTCCATCCCTATAAAATATAGTGTTATACCCTATGTTTGTTGGTTAGATACCCATCTTAAACCATATACCAGACATTGTTGGCTATATATATATTCATTTATACATATATATATATACTTATATATATAATATTATATAACTATATATATATATCCAATGTCTTATCCCGAGTATATCCCCATTTTCCCATCCGTTTTATCCGCTTCTTGACTTGACCAAAGGCCAAATTGGCCCAGTGGCACCGAAGGCCGGGAAGATCTGCCAAGGGATGAGGATTGATAGCAAGCCCAACGAAGATAGGATTTAAGGGGATTTATCTGGGAATTTCATAGGATTTTGTGGGATATATAACATATAGCTGATTTGTATTGATTTGTGATACCTAAGTTGGATTATAAGTATAGGTTGATTGTGATTTATGGTAGATGTATAGGTATGAAGTTACTATGTGCACAAACAGGTCCATTTCTGGTTTAGGAACTAACAGAATTTGCCCAGAATGATTTTTGATCTTGGAAAAACATGGGAAAAACCACCAGTTTCATGGCTTTTGATGATCGTGGTGATCTTCTGGAAATGGCTGCAACCCAAATCCGGTGGTCAAATCATCATGCCCCCTATGAAATGACCAGCGATACATGGCGTCAAAAACTGTTTACAAACCATGTCCTCCACCTGAATATAGTGGTCAAGCAATGTCAAGCACACCCATGATTCAATGACGGTTGTCAATTCGGAACAAGACCACCATTTCAACGCAAAGGTAAAATGTGGCCCTCCCTGAGGGCCTGGTTGTGTTTGTTTGTTTTTGAACCCATCCAATTCTATAGTCATGACATGTTATCACTACCATAAACCTCAGTCATCCTGGTGATTTCCACCAAGGTACCTATCTTGGGGTCCCCAGATTCTTGTGAGATGGGCTTGAACTCCGGTGATCAAAGCCGGTCACCAGAAATGATGCAAGATAAATCATGATGGGTTTGACTAGGGGAAAATCTAGGGAATCATATGGAGTCACCAAAAGAAAATGGCGCAAACTTCAGGGTTCTGAATTCTATGATCAGCTTCGACATTGATTGGCAGGGACATCTTTTTTTTGGACAGGTGAGATCATGGAGTACATCGTTGGCTGGCGCTGGCTTTACGCGTGCCCCGGTCCACGGGTTGGAAACGGCGGTTGCGATGTCGATCTCATGTATGGGTTGGTCTGAAAATATGGTACAGCATTCCATCCATTGGTTAGTCCTCAGATTTTCCCCGTTTCAATGGCCATTTAGAAGCTATACTACCATTTTCAGACCCAAGTTTTGGTTAGTCCTCATTTTCCCCATTAAAATGGCCATTTAGAAGCTATACCCCCATGATTTTCAGCCAGACCCAAGTTTCGCCTGGTTATTTTGGGGGTGGTAGGTGTTGCTAGGGCCCAAATTGAAGGCGGTGATTGGTCGCCTCTCCAGGTACTGGGATGGTCCCCTGGTGGACGAGGTGTGGCCGGGGGATAATGGAATGGTGAATAGTAATGGTTCTTACCCTCTGGTAAACTAACATAGCTATGGAAAATGGTCATTTATAGTGGATTTTCCCATTAGAAAATGTGATTTTCCCATAGCTATGAAAACATCCAGTTATAGATATTTGGGGGGTTCCTGATGGCTGGGGGTACCCAAAAATGGATGGTTTATAAGGGAAAATCCATCTATGAATGGATGATGGTACGGGGTTACCCCTATTTTAGGAAACCTCCATATTATAACCATGATATTCAGTGGAGTCAATATCAAGCTTAGTTGTGATAATAATGTTGAATTCTGATGATTCAATATGGTTTCATCTGATTTTAAGGACTAGGAAACATGGATATGAGAGTCTCCTACAACTGGTGGATACCCGCAAAGAAGAATTTTGGTGGCGAAGATGATGAGAATACCCTTGGAATTGGGGTTCCACTCAATTTTGATAGAAACCCAAATGAATGGTATGGTTGAAATCGTTGAAGATGTTCCAAAAGCATCGAAGATAGTTGAAACTCCTTTTGATCATATGCAACAAGTGCGGACACAATCAAAATCTCTTGGTATCATTGACTTGTCAGGGATTTATGAACATGTCAGAAGTTGTTGGACGTATATGCAAACAAGAATCAAGTCTGAAACAAGACAAGTTCATGATCTTTTGCAGCAGCAGAAACGTCAAAATTGAATCAATGCGAGTGAGTCCGTCCTAGTGGAAGGCTGCCTTATTAGCAATTACCCACCAATTATCAAACATGGCGTGCTGAAAAAAAAAAACATCCGTAGATGATGTTCCCAGCAACAAAAACCTCCATTTAGTTCGGGGATTTCCCAGCTACCCAAGTTTGACTATGGAAGGGTAGTTGGAAGCTTTCGTACATCATGATCAATATCAATGATGGTTATATCATCAGGGGAAAGCTTTCCAAATTCCGTTGAATCAGGTTTGAATCGTTGTTTCATCAAATGTTAATTACCCTGGATTGGCTTAAGGGAAAATTTACTGGAACCAGAAGCCCAACCAAAATCAAAGAAGATCTGCGAAAAGCCCGGTGTGTTCAACCCGTAATTTGCCGAAAGAATGACAGGAGAAAGGAGGCCTAGACCTGTAATTTCTCCCGTAAAATCCGTTGAATCTACTCCAGGATCAATCTGAGACATCCTGCACTGCGTCAGGTAGAGGATGCATGGAAGACCCCTCAATGGCCACAGGTTGCTCAGAAGGCCCAGAGACCAGGATAGGATGGGAGAAATGTTCAGAAACAACAAGAAGTCCCACGATATCCACGTAATTATGGTTGGTGATCTACCGACTGGTGATATATCTGATGACATTGGATATACTACGTCCATCATTTTGATGGTGAAATTTCCAGAGGGTACTTTCATAGCCATGGAGACATGCCACTAAAGCATCTATAAATGGTCCAGGTTCCATAGCTATGATTGCCAGTGAGTAACAAATGACCAATTTGAACTACCCTCTGGTGATTTAACCTAGCCATGGAAAATCTCCTGTGTCATCAAAAAGTAGCCATTTTTTCAAGGCTATGTTAATTAACCAGAGGGTAACCAACAAAATGGGGGAATAGTGAACAACAAGTGGGAAATAGTGAAAAAAATACTGTGAGATTTCATCGCCCACAGCTTGGAAATCAACAAGACAAGTTGTTAACATCCAAGAACACGGAACTAACCAACAAAGATAGGGAAATTCACCAATAAACAGATGAGGGTTTCTTAAAGTGCGGGATTCCCAAAATACCTCAAGTCACCATAGGTGTCAATTTTGCAAAGGTCGTTCATGACTTGGATATACTTGGATGATTTGTGGGTACCCCCATGACTTAGGAAACCTCTATACTGTACCATGGATTTGACGAAAAAATGATGGTAGGATTTACCTCCAAATCATGATTAACGCGGACCGTCTAGGCCCTGGAGGAGGAATTCCTCCACATATTGGGGATGAATCAAAATTCAAGCCCTATGGGCAGATTTTGGTAGATGTTTCGTATTTACCATCTATATAACTATTATTATAATTATTATCATTATTATTACTACTATTGGGGTACTGTACCCAATTCTGACCTAGACCCAAATACATCCAAATACATGAAATACCAACCTTCTCTCATAGTTGTTTTTTCCGTTTCTCATGCTGATTTGAACACAGATATCCTTGCGACATGTTTAAGTGATATAATCTTGAGAACAGGCATGCGTGTTGGTTCTAAATCACCATTAAATCACAATACGGTGTGGTTTGATCATGTCCGAATTATATCCTATATAGCTCAGTATGATCACAAGGATTTTCAACGAGGTTTGAATATGTTCAACGATTTCAACCATACAACGATATGGCTGCAGCTCAAAATGTAAGGTCCCGATCCATACCCCGGACCCACAGGCGATACATACCCCCTGATCCATACCCCCGATCCATACCCTCGATCCATACCCTTTTGAAGAGATTGAATTCATTTCAGACCATTTGTGTAACTCCTTCGTTCCATCCAACTTCATCCAGATGATGGTTTCCTCTGAACTACCAAACAAAAGCTTGACGCTGAAAACCTTTGTACACCCATGTTTTGCAGACTTTTGCTCAGCAGCCGCAACAATGCCCAACTCAGAGAGAGGTGCAGCGAGTTTGCTTGGTGGCTCCTGCCAGGGTAAACTGCATCGTCGACATGCTGGTGGCAAACAGTTAGAAGGGCAGCTGTCAGGCATGGGGCTGTCTGCTGTCTCAAATTTTTGAAACCAAACGCCGGGTTGATTTTGAACGCGCGTGAAGCAGTCACATTTTCTGACCACAAGCGCCATGTTCGGCAAAAAACGGCATCCGTCATTCTGAAGCAAGTTTTTTCAGGATGGTTTCCACAAACAAGGACAAACAAACACACCCATCCAAGGGACTGCAACGTCCCCGTGGGTTTCCTATTACCTTTGAGCCTGGCTTCTCCGGTGCCGATGTAGACTAATTACTGTAGCCGGTAAGCAGTTGTGGGCCCGGGTGGGCAAAATCATTTTGCAGGAGCGGAAAGGTTAATACCAAGGTCAGATCGATCAGCCCCCACAACTAAAGTTTGTTCAGCACTACTTGCCGCGGATTCTCATTCTGGGGTTGGCATGCGATAAAATCGAAAAGCGCATTCTGACGGCATTGCGCGGCCAATTGGGCGTTTACAATTTCACCGAAAAACGTAGTAGCTACCTGTAGAACATTGCTTTTGATGCCGCGGAGATTCAAGCCTTTGGCTCATGGCTTTGCAGCTTTGCACTACTGTATATAGATGTAATGAACAGCACTAGGTCATCAATCAAATTTGGGCAGGGGATGTTGAAAGGATTCCCTGAGAATTCCGTTTGGTTTTTGACATGTTTCGTTGTCCATTCCCAGCCCAATTTTATATACAGTTTTTATGTTTTTATATTTTGGATGGGTTGAAGCAGCTGACAATGTTGCAGTATATATATATATATAGATCTGTTGCGCCAAGCGTTGGTACTTGCAACTATGTATTGGTGGGTTTGCACCCATAGGCCCATATTGTAGAACCCGAATCGCATAGTTAAACCCAGGTATATCCAGGTATGTTATTTGTGGGATATTCCTGAGTATCCCTTACCCATATTTGGGTTATCGACCTTTTGCTTACTGGGTGATTTAGAGGTACCCAAAACCATCCATTTTGTTAGTTCTATCCCATGTCCATGGCTTGGGTTCTTAAAGTTTGGGTGTGATTGAGCACTTGCTAAGTGGAACATTCCTTCATGTTGTTGGAAATCAACGTTCCGCGTAGACTTATAATGTTCCATGGTTTAGGTTTTAAGGGTTTGGCAGTGATTGAGAACTTGCTAAGTGGAACATTCCTTCATGTTGTTGGAATAATTTTAAACCATAACAATATCCTCATAGAATGGTCGGCTATTGCAGCTTTACAGTTAAACTTCAAACCAATTTTTTAGACCACGATGTATGGATGTTTGCCAACTAATTTCCCATATTATCCAGTATTGATTCCATGTGATACAGGAAGAGGCCCCCGTACAGTTAATTTGGTAAATTCTCGGGTTTGTGAGGGATATACGTTAAAAAATGCCGGATTGATTGTCAGAAAAAATGTCAGATAGAATGCCACATAGAACGTGATGTAGAATCTAAATATGTGCTGTATGTCAGGTAGAACTTCAGATGGAATGTCAGAAAAATGTCGGAAATTATGCTAGGTATACAATGTCAGAATACATGGCAGATAGAAACTCGGATCAAATGTCACAATGTGTGTCAGATAAAATGTGAGATAGAATTCCGGGCAAAAGTGCCAGATACAATGTCAGAAGAAATGTCAAATAGAATGTTGCATAAACTGCCACATAAAATGCCAGAGAGAATGTTCGATGAGATACAAGAAAGAATGGCAAAGTGATATGTCAAATAGAATGTCAGATAGAATGCCACATACAGATGCCAGATAGAAGGTCAGAAGAAATGTCAGGATATATGTCAGATAGAATGCCAGGTAAATGCCCAGCAGACTGTCAAAAAATATGTCAATTTATTCTTGTCAGATGGAATACCAGGTAAAATGCCAGATAGAATCAAATCTTGGAAATTTATGTTTGCTTGTGGACATTCGCCTTTTTTGCAGGCAGTCAGCACAGAGACCCGCGTGATAAAAAAAAGGCACTCAAGTATGATATCAAGTTTGTTGGTGAGTTATATTCAATTTATAATCGTTTATATGTAGGAATCGTTTATATGTAGGTTTCCTAAAATGGAGGTACCCCCGAAACATCAATTTAAGTATGAAATTCCATTACAAACAAGCCAGCAATTGGGGATTTCCCATTTGAAAAATAAACGTATCCCATCAGATGCCATCAGTATCGTTATCCCATTGTAGAAAAGGGAGTCTTGTATCCCAAATCAGTCCTTGATTAATATATAATATGATATATGATATCAAGTATCATATCCCGTTATATCCCAATTAAAGTAGTCATCATCCCACTTGAATATCTATAAAACTTACATGACTTATTCACATGACTGATTCTATCCCATCAAAGTATATCCCATTTAGTTTTTTACATCTCGATGTTGTTGGTTAGTTCTAGCATGTTCTATCCCATCAGTAACATTAGTGATTTTATGTGTTTCAAAGACAATTGCATATCTCAGTGGTTTTCCCAATTGATATCTATATATATATATACACATCCCTTTATATAATATCCCAATTGACTAGTTATTAAAGATATGTATACCCTACTTATAGATAATTTGATCTCAAAAAATGCATATAACTATGTATATATATATATATATCCAATGAATATTCCAATCGACTAGTTATTAAAGTAGATTAAATCCCATTTATATCCCAAATAAAGTACCCTCTGGTAAATTAACATAGACCCTGGCATTAATCGGGATTGAAAGATTAGTTTCCTCTAAAAAATAGCGAGTTTCTCAGGGTCTATGTTAATATACCAGAGGGTAGATATTAACCGTTATCAACTCAATCATATCCCATGAAAATATTCCAATCGACTAGGTAGAAAAGTAGATTAAATCCCATTTATATCCCAAATAAAGTAGATGATGTCCCATGTTTCAGATCAGATCATCTATAAATCAGCCAATGGAGCCAGGACTGGACCTGGCAGGAGCTGCGGATCGTCTCGCCGCCCTACTGGGTGCCCGGTAGGCAGCTTTGGAATGGCCATGGTGGCCAGGAAGATAGTGATATCATAGGGATATAATAGGGTGATTTAATGGGATTCAATGGTGATTTAATGGGATTCAATGGTGATTTAATGGGATTCAATGGTGATTTAATGGGATTCAATGATGATATAATGGGATTTAATGATGATATAATGGGATTTAATGGGATTGACCATCTGGTAAACCAACATAGCTATGGAAAAATCCACCATTTTTCATGGGGAACTCATCCAAAATTTGCCATTTTCCATGGCTATGTAGCAAATGACCAGAGGGTAATAGGGATACAAGCCACTAACAATGGTTAACTAGGGAATATCATGGATAATATCTCGGTAAATTCTAATGATCTCGCTGCGACCTTTAATTGGAATAGTGGTTAGGATCCGGGGAACCATACCATCAATGGATTGGTTAATGGGAAATTTTGCAGGAAACCCCTACATTTCATGGGAAAATCCATGGTTTCCTGTAAATTTTCCCTTAAACCAATCCAATGATACCAGTATTAGCCCTTAATTCAGGCTAGTGAAATGAATATTACAACTTAGCCAGACCAATCTATGGCGATCTGAAGTGATCTCAACAGGGAAGATGAGATATGAATTCATGGAATAGGTGATATGAATCGCCATAAACTTCTAATATGGATCAATTAGTGATATAAATTAATGGGATATCATGAGATATATATAATGAGCCCAATTCTGGGGAACCAACTGGATAGGAAGGGATTAATCCATTGAAACATGGTTGGGTTTGGCATAAACCATGGAGAAATCAACGGGTGAAGGGTAGGTTTGTACAACTTAATCTTCTGCTATTTGTGGGAATTATGATCTTAACAAGTTGAAAAAAGATGCGGGTGTCTAAGACTGGCGATGGTGAAAATGTGAGCTGCCCTCCACTAGATTCAAAATAATTCATTAGTTACTTCATACAGGTATGGAAATCCACCATGACAGCAGATCATTTTCCAAAAGGGAAACTAACCGCAGGGTTTTGAATATATCTACCTTGACTTACTGGAGGGTAAGAATGGAGAAACATACGAAGAGTAGCGTTGGATATATTTCACCATACTATAGGGGTTATATCCCAAGCTACTGGGCTAATTCAATTCCTAATGTTATGCGGTATACATATCCATGAAAATCAGTGAGCCATCAATAAATGTTGGTGAATAATGGCTTCAGCAGACAAGTCACCTGTGGTATGTCAGATTTTGAGCAGTACCCAAGTTTCAGAGCCATAAATATCAAAATAGTTTGGGATCATGCTGTTCCAATGTGGGAAGCTCTGTGAACCACCGCTTGGTTCAGTGACTCCGCTCAGACAAGGAGCCGGTTGGTGACTGATGGGGTGATTTTGTTTTTGAACATAAGCTGCTCTGAGGAATTGAAAGACCAGTGGGAAGATATGGTAAGTACAGTGGTTTTGGGCCAGAATTAGGCACACTCATGGGAAATAATATTTTTTAATGACCATACAAGGGTGGTATGGACAATCCCAATGGTAGGTTACGGCATTGGGTGCACTTCATCTCAGGTGCCGACAGATGGACGTCCGTGGCGAAGCAAGGACTGGGCGGGGGAGGAGCAGGTTGCCCAGTGAAAGTTGGGGAAGGGTCATGAGATCAAATAAATTTTGGATTAAACACAATGAGTTTAATTCAATCCTGGATGAACACAATTTTCAGCAACTTTGCTGTTGACACTGCTCACCCTTGCACCCTGAAATCTCGTGGAAAAACTTGTGAAATCAAAGAATGGGGTTTGTAGTTTGTAGCTCAAGTTTTGTGGTCGCTTTTTGGCCGTTGACCCTCCAGGATTTTTCAGCCAGCCATGTATATATAGATAAAACACTATTAATCGTGGAATGGGATTTCCAGTAAGTGAGTAAGTGTCGCATCAAGATGCGCAACGAAGGCTTTCCCCAGCTGAATTGCCACGAACTTCAGGAGCTGAACGCCACGAAGCTTCGAGTGGCCAAAGGCGACGGGCCTGCTGGTTTAAAGATGGTCTTACCCAATGACTATGGTGATTTTATATGATTTTATGGTAATATCATGTAATATCCGTGTACATGTAATATCATGTAACATCTATGTAATGTCAATGCCGACTTGAAGATGTTTGCTCAACCTGAATTGGTGGGAGGGAAAGTCTGCAGGACATCCTTTTTTTTTAATCATAACATATCATGAAATACGGGGTTTCCTGTGAACCAATTCTGAGATCCGCAGCTGGATTTTGGCATTTGGCTATGGGGATGTGATGGGATGATGACCTGGAACGATGGAAAGTCACCTTGAAGCTACGCTGTTCTATTTTCAGAGCTGATCGAAGTTGCCGAAATCTACAAGACATGCAGCTTCTCTGATCGTATTCATGAAGAAGATGTTTATTCCAGCACCACCGGAAACCAAGAGAAGCATAATCTCCCTTGCGACTTTCCACTTCAATCTCCAAACCTAATATTGGACAATTGTATAAAAATATCCATTAGTATCCATTAGGAACTACCTCGTATATTGTATTGTTTGCATTTTCCTTTGCAGGCAAAGGCAAAACCAAAATGTAGATTTATTCAAAAAATATACAAAAAATAAAAATATTATCATTATATATAGTATTATTAAGAAAACATGATTAAGCATGAATGAAATTAATATAAATTAATATAAGTAAACAAAATCAGATATTATATGAGCAAGGGTCAAAAGATGGCATGTAGAGATGTTGTATTCAGCGATTTCCTGTGGGGAGCGATAGGGTGCCTTGAAGAGCGATACCCGCCTAAGCGCAAGTATGTTGTCATTACAACATGCTTGCGCTTTCCAGCTGTATCTTAACCAGCAAGACGCAGCCACGCGCTCTCCCCAAGACATTCTCTCTCTTTCTGCCTCCCTACCTCTCTCTCTCTCTCTCTGTCTCTCTCGCTTTCCCTCTCCCTCGCCCTTTCCGTCTCCTTCCCCCTCCCCCTCCCTATCACACGCACACACACATGCATGCACATGCACACGTTGGCGCACGCGCGCAAATGACTTGTTCGGAAAATTATTTCCTAATTTTCTTTGATAATTATAACCAATAATATTCATTTTTAGATAGCATCAATCCGCATCGGCACAAAGAGAACAATAATATAAGATGATAAATTTTGAATTATTTTATATCGTATTTTTAGGCCTGGTATGCATTGGCATTTTTTTTGGATCGGTACCTATACTAACCTCTCTCCCCCGCAAGTTTACTAAAGACCAATCCCCCAGACTAAAGATCCTCATAGCATTCCTTAAATCTGAAATTTGATATTTTTGTTTTCGTTAAGATTATTAATGGGTCTTGGCCCAAATATTTGATTTTGTGGAGGCTCTTCGGTTACCTTCGGTTTATATTTCTGATTTTGTAGAGGTGGTCCGTGGCCAATATTCTTGATTTAATTTTGAATAAATCTGAGGCTAAAAATATATAAAAAAAAATCATCGATAATATATATATATATATATATATGGATGAAATTAATTAGCAACGCTAAAAAATAACACCATGATATGATACGATAGGCTTTTAATTATTTTACGTCGTATTTTTAGGTTTGATATGCATTGGCGTGCTTTTTTTTGATCGGTATGTTTATAGAATATTATTTAATTACTACTACTAATATTACGATTTGGGTACACATGAGCTGCCGCGCGCAAATCGCCAGGGTCCGAAATCCCCAAATTCCGCCACTTTTTGGGGAATTC
>BGPT01000486.1:0-12756 GCA_003297045.1 Symbiodinium sp. clade C Y103 | reverse complement strand
GGGTTGGTGGGTTGGGTTGGTGGGTTGGTGGGTTGGGGGGTTGGGTTGGTGGGTTGGTGGGTTGGGTTGGTGGGTTGGTGGGTTGGGTTGGTGGGTTGGGTTGGTGGGGTTGGTCCGTTGGTGGGTTGGGTTGGTGGGTTGGTGGGTTGGGTTGGTGGGTTGGGTTGGTGGGTTGGTGGGTTGGTGGGTTGGGTCGGTGGGTTGCGTTGGTGGGTTGGTTGGTTGGGTTGGTGGGTTGATGGGTTGGTGGATTGGATTTAATATCTAAAAGGGTTCCCAAGGGGGTAATTTTTAATATTTTTGACTTCTACAACGCCGTATCTTTTTTTTTTTTTCCACATTTTTACTTCTCAAAGTGGTCCGATCATGAGGTATTTTTATATTTATTATTTCTAAATTCTCCATAACGGCGTGTAATTTTTTATGTTTTATTTGCTAAGATGTTGCCGTACCCACCATTTTAGCGAGCCTACTTTTCGACTCTTCGGAACCACAAAACATTGGAAAAAGATAGTGTTTGGTAATTTTTCTACCTTTTGGGGTACCTGTATCTATTCTCTTCTGATTTTCTTCCTATTTGATATTTTCTGATTTTTTTCATCTTCTTACTTTCTTCATGGCTGTGTGTTTTCTATTTGTGCATATTATATTGTCGGAAGATTTAGATATTAAATTTCCTTCGAATAATAATAATTTTTTTTTTAATCTACAAGCGATTAACCGAAAGCCCACGCTGTTGGAAACAGCGGGCCAACCCTAGTATTTTAATATTTTCTATTTCCAAATTCGTTTTAATGGCTTGCAATTTTTATATTTATCTGCTAAGATGTTTCCGCACCCGCTGCTTTAGTGAGGCTACTTTTCGACCCTCCGGAGCCACAAAATATTGGAGAAAGATAACGTTTCGTGACTTTCCTATTTTTTAGGGCACCTGCATCTATTTTCTTCCTATTTGATCTTCTTTCTCCTGATTTTCTTCATCTTCTTATTTTCTTCATGGCTGTGCGCTTTTTATTTGACTATATTGTCGGAAGGTTTAACTTTTAAATTTCCTTCGAATAATAATAAAACCATTTTTTTTTATTTATAAACGATTAATCGAAAGCCCACGCTGTTGGAAACAGCGGGTCAACCTTAGTAATTAATATATTTCAACGATCCATCAATTCCTATAAATTTACTAGAAACCAATCCCCTAGACCAATGATCTTCAAATCAGCCCTTAAATTTGAATTTAATAATTTTGATTTTGGAAAGACCGTTAGTGGCCCCTGGCCTAGGTGCCGGATTTTATGGAAATTCGTCTGTTGTTTTCGTCCCATATTTTTAATTTTGTAAAGGTTCTTTGAAGTGATTTATATTTCATATTTTTGATTTTATCATGATTAATTATGGAACTAAAAATATTTTTTATATCATATTTTACATGTACAAAAAGAATGAAATAATATTACCTCAAAACGTATCATAATAACACATAATAGGATTTGCTTTATTTTACGATATATTTTTAGATTTTATTAATATAATATATTAATACATAATATTTATAATATTATTTATTACCCAATTCTTCCGCATTGATCCGTCAATTCCCATAAACCCCCCCCCAGACCAATGATCCTCAAAACATCGTTTAAATATGAATTTGAAAAATTCTCTTTTTGCGGAGATTTTCAATGAACCCTGGCCTAGGTGTCTGATTTTGTCGATTTTTTTTTGTCGCCTTCGGTCCATATTTCCAATTTTGCAGAAATTCTGTTAAATGACCCGTAATCTATAATTTTTAATTTTATGCAGAACGATTATGAGACCAAAAATATACAAACATATCCAATAATATCTATAAATAAAATCAATCAGCATCACCAAGCAAACACCATGATATGATATGATAAATTTTGATTTATTTTACGTCGTATTTTTGGCTTGATGTACATTGACATTTTTCTTATCGATATTTTTACAGAATATACTTTAATTACCAACCTCTCTCCACCGACCCATTAATTCCCACAAGCTCACCAGAGACCACTCCCCCAGATCAAAGAACCTCAAAATATCCTTTAAATCTGAATTTGAAAAATTCTATTTTTGCGGAGATTTTCAATGAGCCTTGGCCCAGGTGTCTGATTTTGCGGCGGTTTTTCTGTCGCCTTCGATCCATATTTCCAATTGTGTAGAGGTTTTTTTAAGTGGCCCGTGGCCCATATTTTTGATTTTATTATGAATGATTGTGGTGGTAAAAATATGCAAAAATAGCCACTAAGATCCATTTACGGATAAAATCAATCAGCATCGCCAAAAAAAGCATCATGATATGACATGATATGGCATTTTAAGGTTTGATACGCATTGACGTGTCATATTTTGGATCGGTATTTTTATATAATATTATTTTTAATAACCAACCTCTCTCCATTGGCCCGTCGATTCCCACCAGCTCACGAGAGATCAATCCCCCAGACCAAAGATCCTCAAAATATCCTTTAAATCTGAATTTGAAAAATTCTATTCTTGTAGAGATTTGCCATGGGCCCTTGCCCAGATATCTGATTTTGTGGAAATTCTATTGTCGTCTTGATCCATATTTCCAATTTTGGAGAAATTTTCTTAAGTGGCCCGGGACCCAATTTTTTTATTTAATTATAAACGGTTATGCGATAATATCCATTAATCTATGAAATTGAATCAATCAATATCATTAAAAAATCATAATAAGATATAATATATTTTGAATTTCTTTGAATTTTTTTTGAATGAATGATTTCAATAGAAATTAAAGATTAAAATTCAATTCTTATTTTGTAGAGACCTTCACTGGCCCCTGACCCACATTTTTGATTTTATAAAGATTCTAGCGTGGCCTTTGGACCATATTCTGCTTTTGGTAAAGGTTCCTGATTGGACCTTGGCTATTGTATCTGATTTTACAGGGATCGCTTATATTGCCTGCTATTATAAATATTTTTAAAATTATATGAAATCCCCAATTAATAAATGATTTGACCACAATACCATGATCTGTAAATGCTGGATCTTGCAGAAACCAAAATATTCTTCACAGATTCATCGAAAATATATCAAATAGATTAAAATCGCAGATTCTTCGGATATTTTTGTATGATAAATTCAAAATTGACATAAATTTATTAATAAAATCTTTTATCCTAAAAACCATTCATGATCAAAATTCCACCACATATTTGATAGGTATAAACCGCGGGATGTGCAAGAAAGGCTGAAAATCTATGGGTGCCATTCAAATAATTTTTTAGAACATATTGCGCGGATATATCGATATATATTTTCAAAAAAAATGGAAAATAAATTTCAATTCAAATTTTAAATTTCAAAATGATTATAAATATGAAATTCTTAAATGATTTTAGATCCTAAATTTCCAAAAAATACTTATTTTATAAGAAAAATTGATCTTATTATGTTTTACTTTTTTTGAAATTTAATCTTACTTTATTTTTGATAATGATTCCGTCCTTTAAAAAAAATATTTTAATATTTTTTATATTGATATAAATATTGAACAAAATATCGTCATATAAAATCTTCAAAATGATGGAATATAATATATATATATAGATATATTATCATGAAATTCCAAAGTTCACAAGCTCCTTAATATCATAAGGATATATTAGAAATTAAATTATTAATAAGAATTTAAATAATATCAAAAAATGTTATTTTAAGCTAAATATATCTTTAACATATTTATTTCATTCGAATTAAAATATTTTGTTTTAATATTCAATTATATTTATATTTATATGGGTATGCGTCAAAATTCGGGTATGGATCGGCCCGCGAATATCCGGACATATGGATCGATCTGGATCGTTTGCTTTTTGGTATGGATCGGGGGTATGGATCGGTTTGTGGATTCAGGATATGGATCGGATTTTTAGATTTTAATTCGCAAGAATACATATATATATTGATATTTATATATTTATATATATATATTTTTTAATTTATTTATTTATCTATTTATATTTATTTATATATATATAAAATTATATATAATATATATATATTTATCTATTTATATTTATTTATATCTATTTAAAAAATATATATCTATTTGCAACGATTTATATCTATATATATAATATATATGGGGGTTATTCTAAATTATTTTGTCCGAAAATGGCTCTTGGGTCGGCCTTGGGCAAATCTTGCGTGTATCTTGCGCGACCCCAATCCCATTTGAATTTTTTGCTGTATATATTTTCGTGCCCCGTTTTCGGGCTCGTTTTCCTGCGTATCTCTATATCTTTTTATTAATAAATATTATTTCTGATTTATATTATTTCTCAATATATCTATATATATGATTGAATTTTTAATAGGGTCATATGAACTACGGAATCAATTTTTGAATTGAAGCTTGCGCATTTCTTGCGCAAAGCTTGCGCGAGACCTGCACGGATCTTAATTATTATTAATATAGATTAATATTTTTTTTTGGGTATTCAAATAGGACCTAGATCATATTGCCAATTTCATAATTATAAAAATCAAATACAGAATTGCCATATAACCATACAAAAACATGCTGGAAAAATACTATGATACATCATTATACGCATAAACAACGAAATTCCCCCAAGAATGAAATTAATTATCATTCCCATATGGAACTACGGTCTCCAATTGCCAGGAAAAATCACGTCATCTTTTTCGCCCATTATAAATGCAATATAAATATGCAAAAATTCAAATAAATTATTATTTTAAATTTAAAAAATATCATAAAAACCCATAGCACCCCAATAATTTAAAATTATAGGACATATTTCGATATCAAAATATCATATGAACGCCTAATTAATATATATTTTATAAGATATCCCTTTTGGTCCAAAATATATCTAATTCCATATTAATTCTATAATAAATATATCTAAAAATATAATATCATTAATTTCAAAAATAGAAATTACATTCATAATTTATATACATTTTAATAAGATATTTCCTATATTATAAAATAAAAAAATATAATTCATTTCAAATTTCAAGGTTTCTTTTCAAATAAAATAATAAATTTTCCAGCTAGTTTTAACTCAATCAACTAGTCGATTTTATCATATAATGGAGCCGACAAGCGGCCTAGAAATCCCAAATTCGAAGCAAGATCAAAAACGAGACCAAAACAAAATCGAAAGGAGGTAAAAAAATAGCCTATATAGCATTATTAAAAAACATTAAGCATAATTTAATCAAATAAATCAAAACAATAATCTCCAAATCTCTATAATAAATTATGCTAATTTTCCTCCCAACACGACGCCATTTAACCACTTAATTAAGTTTATTTAATAATTAATTAATTAGGCCACTATAATAAATTAAAAATTCCCCCAATATCAAGATTAAATAAATAAATCAAGATCTATTTATTTTTAAATATAAATTTTTATTTCATATAATTATTCCATCAAAATTAAATATATATTAAAATAATTTTATCATTAAATTTTCCCGATCTAAATATATATTTTCAAATCAATCGAAAAATTATATATATAAATTCCCTTACGCCAAATTTATATTATCAAAAAAGATTAATATATATTCTTATTAAATTTTAATAAAATAATATAAATATAACCACCGTATTTTTATATTTATTTATATATTCATATATTTATATATATTTAAATATATATATATTTAAATATATATATATTTAAATATATATATATATATATATTTAAATTCATATATATATATATATATATTTTTAGATAGGTAATATATTTGTCATTTTTTTGTTTTTTTTTGGTCCCCCCCTCCCTCCTTACCTAATCCAATTAAAAAATAAATATAGAATGATAGAAATAGTGTATTAAAGCCAGGGATTCAATAGTAATAAGCAAAAATCAGTAGAGGAGGGGTGCATAGCGTCCAATGACCTCCATAGAAGATTAGTAGGAAAGGGTGCCAATGAAGAAATATTAACAAAATCCCACAGAAAAGGAACCGCTAAAAAATTGGGCGCTCACAGCGCTGCTTTCAGTCATTTTTATTTCCAAATATTACCAAATATCGATAAAAATATATATATATATATATAGTTATATATATGTATATATCTCTCAAAAGATGGTTCCATCATGTTTTTTTTTTCAAATCGTAGTTGGTCGTTGAAAGATGAACCGCTTGGTTCCTTCAGCGCTGAAATTCCTTTTAGGAATATTGATTCGAAACGTTAGATCTGGCCAGGAGCAAGGAAGCACCTTGAAAAGATCCCTAAGGTCAGAAAGTTGCTTGAAACATGTCGGTTAAGTGTTGGGATTATAGTAGAAATAGATAGAAATAGTAGATATATCATACATCTGCAGTTACAATCTTATTTGTAGCTACACGGGCACCACCTTGTAACTGGGCTATAACTTTGTAGTCAAATGACATGGAACAACAGAATTGCAGCACAGTAGCTAGGAATACCGATCCTCTGACCTTGAGAAATTACATAGTTAGGGTACACATGAATTCTACAGGTATACACATATAGTCACCAATCGGAACTGTAGACTGTATTCTCCTGGTAAGTAGCATCTTTGAGCACTCTGTGTCAATCTGTGATATTTAATGCACATGATGCACATATATACTATATTATATATACATATTTACACATGTAAATGTATATGCAGAGGGAGACAGAGAGAGAGAGAGGGAGAGTGACAGAATCCAAAGTATGTATGTATGTCCTATAATTATAGATGATATATATATATATATTATGTGCGTGTGCCATCTGCACAACATTTGCTTCACTTGCAACTGACGTTGCTTGCAGAAGCCATGCTTCTGATCATCTGGCCAAATGGCATACGGGTGCAAAGACGCTGCCTCTGATCGCAGTCGCTCAGAGTAGACGCTCCAATATCTCTTTGGCAAAACTGTCACAACTTCACAAAACAGAGCTTCTTATAGTTGCATCATGTCTGGACATGGAATGGCAAGTGGAGGACTTACAGCAGAACATCATTGAATTCCGATAGGGGATGGTCCGTTTTCATTTAGCTTGTCATTTCTGTTGGGAAACCTATCTTCAGACTCAACTCCTTGGGCATTCAATCCCCATATTTGGAAATTCTCTGTGGTCATACTGTGGAGGGAAGAAATCCTGCACCAGCTGGTCACTATGGACAACTACGAAACACTGTAAGTAATGGGATTGTATCGGGATAAACCTTCCAACCATCTACCGACTGGTTCAGGACCTCTTCCATCCACCGTATCATCTTCGTCTGTACAATCCCTGTTCTTGGTTGGGCTCTTGCATTCGCTTTCAGGTGGGAATTCATGGACCGAAAATCCACTGAAATACCCTCTGGTGAACTAACATAGCTATTGAAAATTGCCATTTATAGTGGATTTTCCCATTAAAAATTGTGATTTTCCATAGTTATGTTAGTTTACCATAGGGTAGTAGGGTTCAAACCTCTTTCGTTAAAATATGCGCTAGGTTCGAACACTCCCATCCCTCAGATAATTAACACCCCAGTCTATGGTCCCAAATGTTGGTACTGTACAGCAACTCTCCAAAAAAAGACATGGTTTCTGGGGGGGTGTTTAGTAAAGGATTGGCTCACTGTCTCTGCACCCAACATTTTCGACCCTCTGTTCGGGATCATCTACATGTCCGACGCGACATCACTGGAGTTCATAGAAGGCCTGGATGGAGGCCCCAAGTACTTTCAGAAAAACATCATTTCCAACCTGATAAATCCGAATCCGTTACACTTTAATGAACGTGTCAAACTATTGGTATATTGCCTCAGGATTGCCAGTTTTGATTATTCGAGCTTGTGTCTTGGTTTCTGGTTGTCTGCAACACCAAGGACTTGGAATTCTCTTACGTCTACCTCATGCGACTTCACTGTCCTAAATCAGGCAAAACTCTTGAAATAAATCCTTCCTCTAAACGTACAGGAAACCACAGGTTCTACTGTAATGCATTGGCTTTCTGCAATTATTTGCATCAACAAATCGCCATACCTGATAATACCCGTAGCTTCAAGGAGGACCTCTCCAAGTCTACCACTTGGTCAGATGTTTTTCTCTTGGGTGTATTCTCCCATGCTCCCGCGCTTAGTATATACCATTGACTCCCGGCAAATGGTAACACTTCACCAACCTGAACTAAGCAACTTTGGTAATTACTTCTCATATTTCTGCATGATGTGTAGCATCTAACTCCCATTATTAAAAGCTGTTGTGATGGTTCCCCCAGTCTGAGTTCTCCCACACTCGTGGAGGAGTTAGTCGTAGAAACTTTGCACAAATCACTCTTCCCACTGCCAAAAAGTTCAGACATTTCACAGGACACCGGAGCAAAATTGCCGAGCCATCAGCAGTTGGGAAACTCTTTGTCGCCCCCCTTTTTCCCCCATGCAAGTCATATAAATCCGGTGAATAATAGGGAATATGAAAACCCATAGCTCTGAACCGCTTTTTCCATTCACCACCAAATAGCACTAGCATGCACTAGCCATGGATGCCATGATCTGTGAAGGCCACGTTAGGCTTGAAGTTGCTCAGTAGGTTCCCTACGGAAAAAAACACACTTATATATGGAGGTTTCCATAAATGGGGGTACACCAAAATGGATGGTTTATAATGGAAAATCCAACTGAAATGGATGATTTAGGGGTCCCCCCGGTCCCCCCTTCTTTGGAAACCACCGTTTAGGGGTAAACGGCATATTCACCGAATCAGCTGTTGAAACCCCAAGCAGTGGGAAATCACAGATAGTCAAGTCATCAGTCATCACCTTCTCCAGGTAAAATCAGTGGCAAATGCCATACACCCAACATTCTCGGGGGAGATGGTTTACGCTCAACCAATATAGCTATGGAAAATTGGTTGTGTAGTTCGTTGATTTACCTGCATGAAAAGAGTGATTTTCCATAGCTTCGTGGGTATGAGTCAAAGCCAATTGTCCCAATATCTGGGGATGAACATCCATTTACCATCTATATTGGGTGCAGTACGGTGCAAGATTTTGACCCAACGCCATGTGAGTTAACCAGGGGGTACACCATCCATTTCTTGTGAAACACTTGGGAGCCTCTGCGTCTGGCTGGGTCGCTTGAAGATCGGTCAGTAGCGCAATAGGGTGAGCGTCAGATCGGTATCCTGTCGTGGCGGCAACCTATAGTGGAACATGGTTGGTTTGTCCATTGATTCAATGGGGATTAATGGGATGTCATGGGATTTATAAAACCAATTAGAAGTATTATGGGTGTGTCTGAAGATGGGGTATACCCCCTAAATCGATCCAGTTTACCATCAAGTAGTGGGGAAAGCGATGATTTTTTAACCAGTGATGATTTCGAGGTACCCTGTTTTCATCACCTTTCCCGGGAACATCTATGCACCCGTCGTTTCCATCCATGGTGGTGCCTCCCGGACATGGAAATCGCGACAAGTTTTTCGGATGTGAAAGCTCACCTGGAAACGCCATTTGCTTTTGAATTGCGACCCGATAAGTTTTGGGGCTCCCTTTGGTTGCTGGGAAGCGATCCTGTGTAGCCCACAAAGGCCTATGATGATGTAAGCTTACTTCATAGAGTCTCTGCATGGCCCATCTCAGTCTTATTCTCAAAGCAACTAGCTGGTTGGTTTAAGTTATTCCCAGCAATCCCTATGATCCCCCATGTAGATATTGACTAATATTGAAGTACTAAAGTATACTACAGTATCTATCCAAAGTTCCGGTCCATGGATTGAACATCATGACAGGTCTAAGTTGACGGGGAGCTGAGGAGCCCATGGCATCATCTTATCTTTGATGTTGCTTTTAGCGGTTCTCCTACTGGTTGGGTGAGGTTCAGGTTCATGTGTATTATGTAGATGTATATTACATATAATATACAATTATATATATATATATATATTATGTGTGTGTGTGTGTTATATTGTATTTATCTATGTACGACACACCTCACCATCCATGTTGAACAACATGGCCTTTCCTAACTGATCAACAACGATGAGCCCGCAAGTATTAGTCACCCCATCCATCAGATTCCAGCAGCCAGTGAGCCGACATCCAACCCATCCCTAACCCGCAATGAATTCAGTAAAACCTTTGGGTACTTTTGGTACTTCAGAATAGTAATGGAAAATCCGGCAATTGCAGCTTCTTTATGCTTCTTTACTCTTCGCGTATTGAATTGTAAACAAAAAACATGAGTATTCAGCCAGTTCTGCTGAAATTTTGCTCTTTTAAGCCCGTTTCAACTGCTGCCACATGCATGTTGCACACCATTGAGAACTAACATGGGGCCTTGAACAATTATATAAGTTTCAAATGCTGGACAATCACCTTCCAAACTTCCAAACTACTATCTTTGGTGAGTCCAAAGTCTTTGGTCTCAGGCTGACACAATCCGCATGTTGCCGCTGCAATCAATCTACATTCATTGCCATTGTTGATGCTTAAAGCTATGAACCTGACTTAACTCCCCATGTCAGGGTGTGGGCAAGCCCACCAAAATCTCCTCTCTCTTGAGCTCCTGAAGCATCTTGCCACCTGCATTGGGAATCGGGGGGGCTATGTGACATATATAATATATATGTGTGTGTGTGACATTGCAAGTTGTTACATTGTCGCTGCCCTTGATTTCTAGAAGCTTAGACGATCAAACATATGAATAAAAACCGCCAACCGGAAACTGACTGGTCGGGTGGTCCCAGCTCCCCTGATGAATGTTTGCAATTGGGCTATGAAGGCGGTCTTTATTCCAAGGTGGATGAAATAAAGTTATATCTGAAACGTGTTCAGACTACTAGCTCAATAAACACCACCACCACACATTCGAACATTCCAAACAACAACCAGTTTCACTACCAGAAACAACAACCAAAGTTCAATACTTGACTATCATTTGTGGGTACTTTATCTACTAAAACCAAGTGGCATTCAGCCAAGCCATGTGTCTTGAGCATTCTGCCTCCATTTTTAAATGCGTCGGGCTGGTAGAAGCCAGCGCGTGTTTTTTTGGGGTGCATGATTAGATCTCGCGTGTTTTGCAAGAGTTTGTTGTGTTGGTGGTTTGAAGCACAACGAACTAACTTCTTGAAGGCAATAATCATTCCTCAGATAAATACCCAGCCATGTATCCTCCTGCAACCTAACATATCCTTAGATAGATGTGGAACATCCACCACGAAAGATCACGATCATTTTCCGAACGGGTTTCCCCATGGGTTTTCCGCATCTTTTTGGAGCAGTTTACCCAGCATGCACTTGCAACAAACACATTGGCTGCTGATCAACTACACAAAGGTGCTGCAGATATACCGCGACCATTTCTTATGGGTTACAATCCGGTAATCAACGGGGCAGGGTAGGAAAGTCCACGCCCTCAATGGAGGTTTTAGATGGTTTTAGTGGGACAATCATCTAATAGTGTAAATGGAGAGATTTTCCAGCCAACGTTATTGTTACACAATCATCATCACTACTATCACCATGTTCATCATTATTGTAATATTTATTGTCATCATTATCATTGCTATAAGTATGATCATCACTAGTATCGTTATTTTCACTGGATGATTATCATACAAATACCCTCTGGTAATTTAACATAGCTATTGAAAATGACCATAGAAATAGTTGATTTTCCCATTAAAAATGGTGAGTTTCCACAGTTATGTGAGTTTACCAGAGGGTAAATCTCATTAAATCACCATTAAATCACAATTTTTAATAGGTAAATCAACGACAAATGGTTCATTTTCTATTACTACTAGTTATGTTACCCTCTGGTAAACTAACATAGCTATTGAAAATGGCCATTTATAGTTGATTTACCCATAAAAATTGGTGATTTTCCATAGCTATGTTAGTTTACCAGAGGGTAGGAATCAACTACAAATCAACTAACTAGTTATGTTATCGTCTTCGCTGAACGCCACCGGAGCATGCCAGCGCGTTGCCACCGCGCCTTGCAGCCGGCTGCCGCTCACTTCGACGATCCGATCGCCTGCCTTCACCGGGACATCCTGGGCGATGAGTCATCCAACTGAAGGGGATGTATCATCTGGTTATGACTAACATAGCCATGGAAAATGGCCCATTATAGATGATTTATGGTGATTTACCTATGAAAAATGGTGATTTTCCATGGAGCATGGCTAATTTTGGATGAGTTTCCCAGCTAGAAACCTCCATTTTTGTTGGGGATTTCCATGGCGAACTGTTAAATAACCAGAGGGTATCATTACAATATACTATGTCAATGGGTTGGTTGAAGGGAAAATCTACAGGAAACCATTGTTTTTTCCATCAAAAATGGGGTTTCATGTAAATTTTCACTTAAACCAATCCAATGAGTATATCATGATGTAGTACCAAATAAGACTGGTACTAATACTATAATTATGATGGTATATATCAATTTACTATCATAATTTTTCCAGACTTGGAAATTTATGGAAGTACTTTCCAGCAAACTAACATAGCGAACTGAAAAATCACTATGCTTAAGAACGGTAAAGCATCAAACTAAATGGCCCATGGCTTACATAGCTATGTTAAATTACCAAAGGGTATATCATGATACATACACATATATACATTCCCATACAATGTAATATCTATAGTTTTCCATTACCAGTAGTACCCGCACGAGGCGGGGCGGAAGTTGCCTTTTGGATATACTATAAGACCTTTTTCATCTATAGAACTTGCTTGCACCGTGCAAGAGC
>BGPT01000485.1:239212-268628 GCA_003297045.1 Symbiodinium sp. clade C Y103 | reverse complement strand
AGTGTTGTCGCCAAAGGTACAGTTGGTGTCTGCGCTGCTGCTGTTCATCACGTCGATGGTGTAGGCCGACTGGTACTTGGACTTCAGTCAATTGCCAATTCCGACTCTGCAGCACGCAAGCCTGGTTCCCGCGAAGCGGGCTTACCAGAGCTATACGGCTGATAACCTGTGAACAGAAATACCCCTGTTCCGGGTCGATAGTGTCTACCTCAATGGTAATTTCAGGCGGTGCGTACTGCAAGTAGAACAGCCAATTGCATGTGCAGNTGTGAACAGAAATACCCCTGTTCCGGGTCGATAGTGTCTACCTCAATGGTAATTTCAGGCGGTGCGTACTGCAAGTAGAACAGCCAATTGCATGTGCAGACAATCGCAACTTTTCCTGCTTGGGCGGCTTGAGCCATAAGGCAATCAGTCGGCCAGGCTCAATCTAGTCCGCTGAATTACACGGTAATCCCCATCAAATATGTGGTATCTTTACAGGGGCTTCCCGTATACATCCCATTGACANTCAGTCGGCCAGGCTCAATCTAGTCCGCTGAATTACACGGTAATCCCCATCAAATATGTGGTATCTTTACAGGGGCTTCCCGTATACATCCCATTGACATATATATATATATATATATATAAACAGGCCACTGTGGGAGTGCGCGTTTTCAAAGGTGTTTTATGCACCTGCAATGGGCTAGTTTGCTCTTTGCAATCTCATCTTTCCACTGTCTTTTCTTTTTACAAAGACCAAAAAATCAAGAAACAAAAAACCAAGAAAAATACACAAACACAAGAAATCAAGAAACAAATAAAAAACAAAATGACAGGACCCAACTCCCTGCATCTTCCCCCCTTGGGTGTGCAATCTTGTTTGTTGTTTTTTCTTTTTGATCTCTTGTTTTTTTGGTGTCTTGTTTTTTTGGCTCGTTGTTTTTTTGAAGGGCTGGCAAAAACAGTGGCAGGATCTAACTCTTTGCCACTTTTCCCCCCTTAGGGTTTGCAAACTTGTTTTGGTTATGTCTTGCTTGCTTTGGGTCTGTGGTTTCATTAGAAAACCATGTGAAAACTACAAAAACATGCAGGTATCCTTGGGGAAGCTCAGGGGCTTGGGGCATGGATTAGGCAATCTTGTCTTTGAGTTATTTTTGAAAATATGCCAGAAGACTATGAAAAAATGAAGGCAGCCAATGAGTTTATAGGACTCATTTTGATATTGGCATTGTTGAGTCGAACCCCTCAATCAACACATGGGCAAACACTTTAACTTAGTTCCTTGAAACGAGTGATGCATCTCTTTGAAATGAGTGCCCCCTTCAACATGTGCATTTCTTTTCAGATGAAAAGATGGTAGAGCATTCCATTGAGGTAGGACGTGTCTACTTCTATGTCAAATATCGAGCCTATTGCTCATGCAATGCCCTTTTCACAATATTTGTTTTTTCCTATGAAGAACACATGGTATATGTAAGCATGTAAAATATGTCCTTCAAATTTTGTACATCATTTCTCTGAATACATATCGCGATAAAATTCCAAAACAAAATATGTTTTGAGAACAACACCCTTTGATGTAGGCAGCTCTCCTCTTTAAAAAAGTATTATAATTTGAAGACTATGCATGTTTTAAGGCATAGAAATATGAAGCATTGTTTGAACATGCTCTATATTGTATGCATTCAGCACTCTTTTGAAAGATTATAGTCGTCCTTGAAGGACCTGCTGTTTTATCTTCGGAAAGGACTGTTGTGAGCGGTGGATTTCAAGCTTTCTGGGGAAGATCTCTATGAAGAAATCCACGTCACAACAGTTCGTTCCGAGTGTAGGCTACCTAAAGGCTTTGGAAGGTAGGCGACCTAAAGGCTATCCTGAAGCACGTCTGGCCTGTTTCATTGCCACTAAGATTAATCCGGATTAATCATGATTAATCCAAACCAAAAAAAACAAAAAAAAAAAAACACAACAATGTTTCCACAACTAATCTGACCTCTGGACTAGTTGCCAAATCTTTTCTTTTTGTTTTTTGTTTTTTCTTGTTTTTTTGGTTTTCTCGAGGTTTGGGTCTGATCCTGATTAATCTGGATTAATCCTGATTAATCCTGATTAATCCAGTTTAGAACATTCTACTTTGTGACTTTGGCACTTAATTCCCGTCTTCTGGTCCCCAAATTAGGACAAAATCAGATGCTCAGACACTTTGGTATGGGTTGAAGGCAATCTTGTATTTCATCTAGCTTTCCAAGGGTTTGGCACTTTGCAAAAAATGCCGCAACAATTGCAACAACAGCAAACAAAGTGCACTGAGGACATGGGGTCAGCTTTTTTTGAAGTCACCCAATATCTGTGATCTGTGAATCCAAGTCGCATTCGTTAAAGAACGTGATATTCCAAAAAGACAGTGTGGCATGACTTTGTGCATTTCCATTGAAGTACTGCAATTTCTGTTTGAAAAGAGTGCAATAATATTTTGACAAAGACCTTCAATACATGCAAAATTACATAAAAGCTGTAGAGCCTTCTACTGACAGCTTCCAACACCATTCCAAATTGAGTGTCCTTTATATATGCGGTGATCTGTTCTAGCGATCATGGCATTCTTTGAAGAGAACTTTTCTTAACTATCTGGAATATGTCCCTTCAAGAAAATGCATCATCTCTTTGAAAAAGGTGCAATATTCCCTCAGACATTAAACCCTCATTTCAAATTTCAACATGGGGTTCTCTTGTATAATAGTGATGCTTTTGTCAAGGGTCCCTTTGTAAAAGGAGTACGGTATTTCTTGAATAATGTGTGACACGTATTTTTATTTCTTGAAAACATATAACATCCCTGAGGGAGATACAATACTATATTAAGACAATGGCACTGTATTCTAAAATGCAATCCTTTACATATGCAGCACTCTTTCTGAAATGATATGGAATTCCTTTGGGGCATACGGCATCATTTTGGGAAGTACCCTCTGCGAAAAAACATGAACACATTTGAACAAGCAGAATGCACAATTCTTTCATATCGAATAAAAAAAGTATGTAGTTCCTTTAGAGAAAGAGCTGGTCTTAAGAATATAACAAACAAGGAAGGCTGAACCTTTCCAATAGGTATATTACATATGTCAAAAAATATGTTCTATTTTTGCTGAAACCTGGCTTCTTGAAAAGAATACCATCTTGTCTGATAGAATAACTGCCATTTGTAAGCAATATAGTCATCCTTACAGGAATTTCAAGGAATATTGCGTTGATGTACTGCACTTTTTGACATAGATTCTGCATATTAAAACAGTGGCTGCAAATTAAAAAGCACGCTACGTATGGTACAGGAATACTGCCTATTTGAAGGGATACTATATCATTTGGAAGAAAAGTGCCCTTTTTCAAAAGGAATGTTGCATCTTTCAAAGGATGTTTGTCTAATTTGTAAGGGTATTGCTTGTTGAAAAACATTGCAAAATAATGATAGATGCTTCTTTGCAAGCAGGGGAGGCTTCAGCGTTGTATTTAATATTACATTTGGAACAGGAATGCAATATGTTAAACTCATGCTACATATTACAGAAACATACAGTATCTCCCCTTCAAAGGAAGGCTGTAGTTCTTTTTAGGGAAATCCTGCATGTTTGAAAAAAAATATCTTTTGCAAGGGATAGTGGAAGGGCTCATGCAACTATGTCAATGCTACTACGGTGCAAATATATTTCAATATTTATCTTCTTGACTTGTGTGTATTTATAATGATCCTTTCCCTTCTGATTCTGATGTATTTACATGTATTTACTACATTGCATTGAACAAGGGCAACATAATTCACAAGGTGACTCTTAAACAAATGGTTTTGCATGGGGATTGCATGGAAATAGATTACATCCAAGAGCTTCTTGATTAAAACCTGATCTTTTGGATGTTTGGCATTTTTTGTACATAGTTGGGTGGAAAGTATATGCTTAAAAGTGCAATCTGTTCATATCTGGATTAATTGTATTTAGGAATTGCAAACAAACGCAAATTTCTGCCGCTCACAACAGTCCCATCCCTTTATTTTGTGCAACATCCCCTTGATATGAGTGAGATATTTTTGGATAGTTTCAAGACATTTCTTTAAGTGAGACTTGTCTCTGTAAACCAGAGTAAATGAAGCCTGGGCTGATCAAGGAGAATAATACATACATATATCAAACAAAAATAATCCATGTTTCCAAGAATGCTGCTTCTTCAAAGGAAGATTGTGTTGCCATAAAGGACAAGGCTCTGTTGAATGGAGCGAAAGAACATTCTTAAAGAATCTCACATTTTCAAACATATGGCACTTTTGAGAAGGATGCTCTATGTCAATGATATTGCATAGTGTGCAGAAATGGGGGCTTTCCTAAAAAGGATACTGTCCCTTTGAAAGGAAGATTAGACATGTGGAAATGCACACTGTACTCCTTCAAAGGGCATGGCGTATCTTTTAAAGGAACACGTCATATTTTGTAGGGATATTGTTCCTGCAAAAACATACTGCATTGCTCCAAAGGAAGATTACACGTATGAAGAAGGGTATGCTGCATTCCTGTCTTGAATACTCTTGGCAGGTATGGGTATATTGATGTATATTGTAATGATGTTGAAGACATCTAGGATCTGCAAAAAATGTGTTTTGTGAAATGGACACTGCAGCATTTAGCTAAGGTAGAGTGAACACCTCGGCACTTCTTCAAGCAATACATTCTCTCTAGTGGAGATGAACACATCTTCATTGACAGCTTGGGTTTTAACAAGTGACGAATTCTAGTGTTGAAAAAACAATGAAAAAGTGCACTTCCACAGCAGCCAGCTCTATATATAAAACTGTTTTCAACTATTAATTTATAGTACTTATATATGTATACATATACCCCTTTTGCAAACACAGCCACTTCAAAGATTTCAAACGGCCTGTGCTCCCGGACCCAGCGCGCGAAGCCATCCCAGTAGAGGTAGACCTTGCCCGCCGTAATGTCAATGACTTTAAACCTCCCTGGAACCGGTAGTGGCAATGTGGTTTCAGCAGTATGTTTGTCATCACCTCCATGGAGGAAGTCCCCTGCACGAACGCGTCGAATACCTTTATGCAATGAGTGTAGTATGATTCACTTCTGACGGACAAGATATATTGATGCCAACACCCTCTGATTTAGCCAGGAATTACATGGCACTTCCCAAGTTTACACATGGGTCTGAAAGTGGAGTATAAGCCCATTTTATTGCTGTCAAATAATTAAAAACATGTCGATTAGCGGATGGAACATCCCAAGAAGTAGTCGCCTTCTGAAGCTTTCATCAGGCTCTCAGCATCTTTTTGTTATTACCCCTCTCTGGATGTCCCTCTGGGTGTCCCCACGGGCTTGTACTTCATACTTGTCGGCACGGCACTTCCGGGTGCATTGGGTGGCACTGGTGGCACGCTATCTCCACGAGGGCTGCGAGGAGATTTCAAGGGTGCACCAGCATCGTACTTCCACTGCTCGGGTGATGGATCAAAGGCCTGGACTTTTGACAGTTGATTGAGGAGGAAAACAGGAGATACAAAAAACATGAGTAATATAGATGATATATCAGGATAATATCATGACAATATGTAAATCATATCATGATCATTATCATCTCTTATATACGGACAACTATATAGATGCTTATAGAGGATACACATTGGATATATAATTCACAGTGGATCAAGATGAATCAAAATGGATCAAGTATGATCAAGTATGGTCAAGTATGATCAAACATGATCAAACATGATCAAGTATGGCATGATAATATGATGTGATCCACGGGCCGAATCTTGCCTGCATAATAGCTATAATCTATTTATATATATATATATATGTTTAAATCATATCTATGTCGTTTCAGGAGGTTCTTCCAGAACGCCCACTGCTTGCCGACTGTCGCTGAGCTGGTCTCAGCACGGAGATCACGCAGCTAGTTTAGCTGTGGATAGAAACAACATCTATACAACGTATATGAAACAGCATGAAAAATGATTTTAAATTACCCTTCAATAAATTAACATAGACCCTGCCCAGGTAGGGGTTGGAAGATTAGTTTCCATCAAAAATAGGTTATGTTCAGGGTCTGTGCTAATTTACCGGAGGGTAATCCATATTAAACCAACAAGCAAAAGAGAATTCAACTGCTTGCTGCACACACTTCTCTGTTTAGCGATTTGAGCAAGGCTCAAATTCCGTACGACAAACGCGATAGCCAGCGGATACAGCATCAAATGCAATTCCACCAGTCCAAAAAGAACTCGCGAGTCGCCAGTCCTTGTTCCACATTTGTAACCAAGCTACTTAAGAAAAAAAACCGCTTAACATAGACATAGCCTAACTATTATGTGGTTGGGAAATTTGGGAAATCCATGGAATCTCTGTTCGTAGTTCCAACTGGTTACCCATGGCAAAAAAAAGACCTGTAGCTCCGATCGTTGGGCCATCAGCTGCCTTGTAGTACTTTTCGGCTTCTGCACCTTCGGCCTGGGGGATCCAGTTGATGTGACTTGCTTGTGATAACACGTATATTTTGTGAAAATTCAAGATTCCAAGATCATATATGATCGTTCTATATATAGTCCACCTATACAATATTCTATGATACCGTACGGAAAAGATCTTTCAACCTTTGGCTCGAACATTTAATTTTAACCCAAGGGTAAGGGTGCGATGCAGAATATCCACATCAACCCTTTAGTTCATGTGCTGCGCTGGTGTGTGTGTGTGTGTGTGTGTGTCTTCAGTGCTTTTTCTACGACCTCTTGAATAATGCCCTCCAGTGTGAAGTTGCCACTATTGCCACTCAATTTCCAGTCTTATGGCCAATCAGGTTCAAGCCATTTCAACCTAATCCTTAGACAGTTTTGAACCGTTCTTCTGTCATCGTTGTCGGGACATCTTCTTTTGCTGTCCTGACTTGTCCGGCTCTTCTACACCCCCCAGAGCCTTGAAGCAAAGACGAGCGTTCACAAAGGCTGGAAGGTCCTCCCATGCAGCCACTGTTTCTATGCCACTTGGATGTCTCAATAACTTGGCCGTGCCCAATGGCTTTCTATGGTAATGAAGTATCATCATGACAACTTCCAAGGCGATACGAGTGCGACTTCCAAGTTCAATCTTTTCGATTTCAAGGTGTCCAGTGGCTGTTCATCCGCAGAAAAAGAAACCCCCGGAACCGACCATCCGCGCTGCGACATGTGACATGTCCACTGCCTCCTTGGAGGATTCCAATTTCTCCCGGTTAAAGACAATGTCCTCAGGTTGTTGTGCCGGGATCTGGGATCGAAGGTGGGGTAGTTTTCATGACCATCCTAGCACCGCCTGGCTGCGAACAAGAAGCACTGGCAAACTTGTTGCACTGCAGTCTCACCTGAGTCTGTTGAAACATCGGCACAGAACTAGATCTCAATTAGATTCAATTAGCTAGATGCTATCCTCAATTCATACAATTGAAGAGATATCACTAATGGAGACGCCCAACGCCCGACCGGTCCAGTCGAGAGCCAAAACAACTGGAACCATGTGCATCATGTGGAATGATGACTTCATACATATCCAGAACGCCGCGCTGAACATCTGCTTCCTTTGCATGATGTGGGATGCGCATCATGGTTGCTTGGTCGAAGGACTATACGACAAATTGGGTGCTGTGAAATGGGGACATCATAGGTGTGCCGACATGTTGCACAGCACAACAACCAAGCTGGAATCTGGAACCCTGCACACTTTGTAGATCGAAAATGTGAAGCGACTATCTTCTACTCAGTTCCTATTGACCGGAAACAAGAACATCAAGAAGACAGTCGGAAGTTTCGATCTACTGCTGCAAGGCAGATGCAAATACCAAACACATCCAAACACCCAGCATCTGCCGTCTGGATTTCAAAGCTAGAAACTCTAGTGGAAAATGCGCCCGCTTTTACTCACTTTCCTTTGAAAACGCTCAGAAAACCTGTGGCCCCACATGCCGTGGCCCCACATGCCGTGGCCCCACTTGCCGTGACCCCGAACGCTGGGGACGTCTTGCAAGTTGTTCACCTGCGACTGTGAAGAACTGGGCACATGCAGGAATGGAGCATAGGTGATGGCACAGGGGATATACGTTTGCACAGATACGTTTTTTTTTTTTTTTCGTTCGTTGACTTTATCTTTCTTTAACGCTCAAATACAATGTATTAGTATATGGTGTATTATACGTATTGTATTGCATGATGTATTGTACGTTCATATATGTGTATGGATTTAAATATAGTTTCCAAGATGGCGGTTCTATTGTTTTAAGAAGACCCAAACCATCCAAACCCAGGGTTTGAATAGACAATCCTGGCCACATCATGACACCTACGTATACATATATAATCATATATATATATATAAATGTGCTTTTAAAATCTTTTAAATATGATGTATCAATTAATGTGCTTACATGGCATGTATACATTATATGTATCTGACTGTGCTAAGGCCGCCGCTCTTATTTCTGGATCCATTTCTGGAATATGTGATTAATGCATAACGCCTTGACGTACTGGCTGATTCTTAGCCTGCGGTATGTTTGCCATGTCTTGGGTGAGCCCACCAAGGTCATAGCCTGCTGACTTCGACCCACGGACCACGGACCCAGAACTATTCACGAAACGGAAACTAAAACCCTTAGAATGTTAGTGTGAGGTTTGGACATGTGTTCTTCAATATTCATATGGTGCACATCTAATATCAACATATCTATGTAAACATATATATATATATAAACTACACACAAACATCCATAAACAATAAATTTAATCCAAGAAATTCCAAAAGCACCACCATTCTGCCAGGCTGGGCCAGGCTGCAATGATGCCGCAGACGTGTGGAGAGATGGCATCAGGTCGCCTCAGCACAGCTTTCGGGCTGGAGTTCGCGGATTGAAAAATCTGAAGACGTTGGGGAAACCATGGTCCATTCCCCTTGGAAACAACATATATATATATATATATAGAGCATTATCATGTAATTATCATGTAAGTATCCCTATTTATATTAAATGATTTTTATATAAACATATTTTTTGAAAGGTACATCTCATTTTCAGACAAAGACAAATGCTTACGAATCTTACTGTAGTTCCACGGCCACTCTGTTGACAAGTACCTAGTCAAATGATCACATTACACAAGAATCTGTAGGCTTTAAACAATCAGCTCTAATCCAAAATTCCAGCAGGTCCCGATGGGTCAGGGACCCAAGTTGGACAAAGCTAGCAAATTCCACCTGGTTCTATGAGCATGGATGAATCTAGCAAATGGAAGATACCCTTGCATCATCACGTATCGGTCGCAAATCCAAAGGAACATGCCAGAAAGGAATTAGAAAGGTCCAGAATCAAAAGTGTGGCCAGATCTGACATCAATGACCAAGACTTTTGGTACAAAGTGACTGCTGAATCTGTGCCTTCTGCCTTCGCAGCAGTTTTCAGAGCTTTCTCTGAGCTTCTGGCCAGACCTTGTTGGGTTTCAGGTGGTCCGCCACGATCTCAGTGCACAGATTTCCAAAAAAAACATCTTCAATGCTGCCAAAGAAACATGTTCACACGGCAAAATATCAGCAGATTGTATGGCATGTGAATATCGTCCCATTCCTACTCTTGTATCCTGTTTGGAGACTCGATTCACCCATCTTAGGGTCGATCCTCCGCCTAAGTCATCTCCGAATGTCTGGTGGCCCTGGTGATTGTTATGCTTCAAATTTAGAACTTATGACCATCCTATGAAGACATTATTAGGAATGGTTCCCAAATGCCAACACCAGAATGTCTGTGTTTTTCGTTATTTTTCGGTCAGGTACATAGGTGGGAGGTACGGTACGGAGATGTAGGTCAGTTGGCTTCTTGGCTGCAGCGGCTACTAGCGGCTACTAGCCAAGACACCACATAGTGCAGAATCGATTTTCCCATCTTTGCTTGGTCCTTCAGATATCGAAAAGGATCATCAAGTGCTTGGTCCCCAGTCCAAAACCAATCTATGATATGAAGCCATGTTCTGTGGCAGCCTACAGGACTTTTATGATGCTGATGCTGTTGCTGTGCAGCTGGTGATTGCATCTTGAATTTGCACGGCTTGGAAGTCACAAATTGAGATTTGCACAGTGTCTCCGGAGCATTGGAGCATCAAACTTGTTTTCTTAATAAGCACCCTGAATGCTGGATTTAACTTGCTAAAGGAAACCCCAAAAAAGTAAAAGAGTACTGGATTTCCAGTCGGGAAAAGAAACCGAATCATCATTATCATCATCAGCATCATCAGCCTCAGAAAATCCAGGGAATTTCTCTCCTTCTTGAACTTTTGGAGCTGCAACAACATGGCAGAGTCGAAGTCTATGGTGGTCTCGGGCAGTGGAAGTCAGGGTGTGTTTCAGGGCCAAAACTGGAGGCTTAGGGATGCTTAGCATATTGCCTAGCTGGTACGAACATGGCAATCCAAACATAATATATGCCATTGAAATCACCATGAAATCACCATGATACTCTCATTCATGTGGTTAACCCAATAATAAAGCATGCCTAATATGGCAAAGTTGAACAGAAGACCCACCTGCGACTCCACTGTCCATCTAAACTGTTTCGCAAATGGTAAATGTCAAGAATCTTTTTTGGATCATTTACGGAGTATCCTACAATCCTATGACATCCAATATACCATCGTATTGGATCATCACCAATGGCATTTTCAGCTGAGGGCATTGGTCAGTTGGGGTCTCTCTGGGCGAACCTTGCTTTGCCCGGGAGAACATGAATTCTCGCCTCTGTGGTGCAGAAAAATCACCCGATTTTTCAGTCACTGTGGCCGTTGGTGAATCAACTTCGTGTCGCCATCATATTGGCAGACTGCCATGGCAATGCTGCAAAGGAATCTTTCCAATTCTCCGGTGCGGCTGGTCAACATTTTGGATGCAGCTTCGTCAATCCGGCCCCAAAGATCTCCAGAGGCGTCGATCTCGCAGTTTGCAAATGCACTTCATGCACAATCTATGTGATACATGAATCCATGATATATATATATATATATATAATGTGTACATGATGATTAATGTGATGATCAATGTATGTACAATAAAATGTATATTTAGAAGTATATATATATATATAATGTGTCACTAATGTCACATAAGTTGTAAATGAAATGCATCTACAAACTATCACAAGATCAACGCCTTCGGAGGCTCCAGGGCGGAAACTGGGAAGGCACTTTCGCATGCGCAGCACAGATAGTGGGGATTAGTGGGGGCACTTCCAGGCAATTTGTTTAGTTTCTCTCGGGCAGAAGGATCGTTTTTGAGCATTTTTAAACACGTTGATTCCGAAAGTAACCGGTTTCAAACACTAAAAACATGCGCCTTGATTGAGATTCCATAGCACTGTTCTGGAATTTCAATACAGTTTCAATACAATTACAATTTTCAACCTATGAACTTCCGTGGAATCCACCATATTCGTAGGATTTCCCAAGAAAAGTAAAGAGAAATAGTTTCCACTGTTGCATCCCCAGCGTTCCCAGTCCCGCCATTCACCTCGGAACTCCTGTGAGGCCCCCTGTAGCGTTGCTGAATCCTGCCCGGAGATATGGCTATAGAATCTGTAGTCGACTCTGGGGTCCAAATTGAGTACCCCTAAAATTGGATGGTTGTTACATGCTATTATTGAAACCAGACCAAAACCCGTATTGTTCTTTCAGTTTTTTTGTTTTTCCTTCTATGGCTCAAACTTTGAAGGGTGGAGGCTAAGTCTGGAGATTCGAACTGCTGTGGAATAGTTTGATTGCCATTGCTGGCAGCATACGTGGATGGCTACAATTGTATGCATGAACATGCTCAAACCAGCATGCAAAAATTGGTACCATCTGACTTTGCAAAAACCATGACTGATCGATCTCCCATCTCTGGTCCAATAAGGTTGGAAAACAACTGGTTCCGATGGGTTCCCAAAACATGAAGAACATGGTGGTCTGTGGTGCTTCAGATGTGGAGCAACAACGAAACAAGTGCCAAAAAACGAAATAGCCGCTTCGCTCGTGAAATATGTTATACATGTTGAATTTTTATTTGCACCCTCCAGTAATCAAACATGTTTTGTTTCGATGGTTTTCCCAGCTATAAACCCCCCATGTTCACGAGATTTCCTAGTTTGCCACATCTGATGATATTGGAGGGTAACCCTAATTATGAGTTATATATACATTTATATATGCATGATATTCCCATTATAAAGTAATAAACCCAATTTTTCAATGTGACAAAAACCATTTTTTCAGAGGCCGAACCACACCTGTAGCGTGGGAAAATTTTGATCTTCGCTTCAGCCTCAAGGAAGGTGCTCATTGAGGCACAATCAAGAGTAGAGAGGCAAAAACAAATGCGTGGAGTAACAGGGCATCTGCAGTGGCTATGCAACTGAAACATGATTTTATCGACATATTTGTATCTTTCTATTTATATACATATATATATATATTTATATAACTATCTATACTATATACAGTACGTGGTAATATCATATAATCTACAAATATTGAAAAATTATACATGTAGTAAGTATAGCAAAAAAATGCAGCCCCATCCAGCATACTTGTTTCACATCGGAAACTGTAGTGTTTTGAGCATCTTTGCGAAGCTTGTGAAAGTCAGCGCCAAAAGGTGCCCAATACAATTCTTTTGTTGTCTTGCATGCCTGGTTCACAGTCAGAAATTGTTATTATAGTTACAGCTCATTGTATATGAAAGGTAGCAAAAGCATGCACGGCCGCCTGTTTTGCTTGGGCCTTGAAAAGCCTCCAATGGCTTGAATGAATCCACATGACTGCACATGTGACATGAATGCAAATACTGCATGACAAGGGTGCGTACGTTCCTAGCTATGTTTGTCACCCTGCCAATTTATGTGGGCTCAGCTGGGATTTTCGTCAGCTTGAATCATTGAAATTCTCCAGCATGGCCATCAGCCTCATCTTCGTGAGGTTGGTCACGCATATATGCTCCACCGTTATTCCCTGTCCTCCGCACTTTCCATGGGCTGCTGGCACTGAACTGGAACTTGGTGCGACTGGTGACGATCCGGCTGCCTCACAAAGTGACATGGTGGCAGGTTGTCCTCAACAATCTCGTCGCCACCATCATCCTCTCCTTCATCTTCTGCTCCTCTGCATCTCCAACCTCACTTGGAGACGATGATTCAATCCCACCAGCTTCACCTCCAGGTTGTGGTCCAGTAGGCTCACCCCAGCCATAAAGTGAGCTGCAGGCGACTCTTCTGGCATATCTGTCTCTTCCAAAGGTTCGCCTGGAGGAATGCGACCTTGATTATGCCAGAAGTGACACCGTCGCCTCGCCATCGAGAAGCGGGTAGATTTCTGCCGGGCTCCCAGCTGCACAGACTTGTGCACTGCAACGAGTTCCTAAATGCCCATCCAGATTTCTCTGGTCACCGCGAAGCTCCTCAGGTAGGACAGCTTTCGAACAATGTCATTGTTCGACTCCACAGGCTTCTCCAAGTAGGATAAACCTGTAGGCATCATACTCGGTCTGGTCCAGGTTCTGGAAGACACTGAAGTCCTCATCCACTGCTGCAATGGATCCATATAGTCCGTTTGGATGTCATCCTCTCCTGACTTCTCCTGCTCGGCCTCCATGCAACTTTCATATAGGTGCCATCTCCAGTGTCCAACCCAGTATCATCCATAGCAACGCTGTCCCAGTCAAAATCGAAATCTTCATGTCTTGTTGCTGTAGCTTCGATCGCAATGTCATCCTCTCCTTCTTCGGACTCCATGTTTTCTTCAGCTCTATCATGGTGCTCTCTTTTCACCATCCTGATGTGAGCAACACCACCGGGGATTCCTGCACCATCGTCAGCTCCATCTCCGCGTTCTCCAGCAGACTCTTCTGACATCTCCTCATCTGCTGACTCCAACGAAACTTCCCAATTAACCCTTGTTCTTCTCCACGAATGACTCTGGGATCTCTGGTTTGACGTAGTTGCTGCCTCGCCCAGTCCATGGCGCAACGGGTCGCCTCAATCCTCAAATGCATCACATGACGACATGCATGATCTTCAGCAAAACTCCAATGACACCGACAAGGATGAAAAACACAATCACCAACACAGTTGTCGTCCAGGGAGATGACAAGGTTGTAGTTTCCACAGCCACCAGACATTGCATGTTGCTCTGGTGTGGCAGGCTCAAGGCTTCTCCTCCACTCAGCAAAAGTGAGCCCAATGTCAGCCGCATCAAGCATTTCGCCACCTGGATGACCAACGTACTATTTTGTCGGCTGTTGGTCTCGACCATCTCAGAGTGAACGATTTTCCTCACTCGCTTGATTCTGTCCCTTGTCCCCTTCTTCACCTTCTCTTCCTTAAAGTCCACAACGCCAAGATCTCCCCAGTCGTTTGTGAATTCACGGGGATACATCAGTAACTTCACCCTCTTTCCTGAAAGAATTTTGATCCCAAGGTCAGAGGTGTTGGTCAGGGTGTCAGCCCTGCGCAGTTGCAGGTCACCACATTGTTGTCGCTGTTGAATCCAGAGAAGTCGCCCTGAAACATGTTTCAGCTTTCCAACACCATCCTTGGAAACCAAAGCAATGGAAGCAGTGTTGTCTCCAAGCAGCTTGAGCTCGACCTCGCCGTTACCCAAGTGCTGGATCACAGATTTCAAAAGCAAACCCCCTGATGTTCCTCCAACCAGGGCCACAAATTCAGCCTCCGTTGAACTCAGTGTGATCAGCTTCCGGGTCCTCTGGAATATAAGAGTGAATCCAGTGGCCACCCAAGTAAATAATCCCACAACTTGTAGAGGATCTGGTCTCCTTGTTGCCACTCCAATCACTATCTGTAGCGACCCCCAGCAATCAAATACCTTCTTTTTCCTCATGAAGCGGGGCTTCTGCGAGGCCTTCTGCTCGATGTCTGAACCTTCTGCTTAGATCAGTTCCAGTCATCACCAAATAATGATGGTCTTTTGTGGACACCATGCACCCGATAAGGTTCACCAAGCTCTGCATAGCTCCACGTGTTGGTGTCTGCAACTTCGATGCCCACTCTTTGATCCTCCTCATCCACCAAGGGCTCATTGTTGACGATGATCTCACCTGGAGTTCTGCGTCTCTTCGCTCCATGGAAAAGGTTCACCAGGCCCTCGATGTACCTGTTGTTGGATCTGATCTTGGTCGTGCCATCCACAATTTCAATGCTTTTCTTGAGGAAGCTCAAATGGTTTCCACTCTGCACTGCCAGCTTGAACTCCTGCTTGAGAAACGCTGCAATGTTTTCCAGCTCCTTTTCTTCACCCGTCATCACTGTGTCATCCACATGCGTCATCAGCGCAAGGGTCCTTGAAGCATTGGAACATACTGTAGGCGCCTCTGGGCACTGAAGAAGTTCTCCTTCTTTGAGCGCTGATTTCAAAGTATTAAACTAAACTGCTGCACCTTCACATTGTCCTGCAGAAGCACGTTGCCTAATCCATTCACGGGCAACAGCAAGATGACCAGCAAGATCTGCACTGAGGACTACCTTGACCATCTTTGGCTGCTCACAGTTCAGCTAAGCATCCTTGACATCTGCCACCACAATTCTCCACTGCTGCAGTTGGCTTAGCGCCAGAATGATCCTCATGCTCGGTTGGGTGCCTGTTACGGCAAACGCATCATTTCGATTCGGATCCAACCAGTTGTAGTCTCGTGAGGGGCAGCTTCCTGCGATTGACATCAATGTGAACTCCTGCCTTGTGCACTTGATAGACTAATACAAGCCAAGCCAACCAAACATGCATTCTCCTGCCGAATCACAAGCTATATCACCCACTATGGCTCTGTCGTCCCTATATACTGGCTAGCTAAGAAGATTTCCATTTTCCACAATGGATTGTGATTGCTAATCCCCAATATATTGGATGGTTGCACAGCATATCTCAATCAATCAATCACCATTTATCAGGTATCCCCACTTATAGCCCCATATCTTCATGGTTAGAATTACCATGGAATGAATATGAATGACTATAGTATAACACTTCATGGATCAACCAACAACGGTAGATCCCAGCCAGATCCAGCCAGCCTCTTTTTTCTTCCTTTCTTCATGCGCTTTGATCGCCGCCTCAATGCTCTCAATGGCCGAATTCATCACCTGTCACGGTCTCCAAAAATTTCGAAGGATAGAAAATTCATGGATAGTTCATGGACAATTCATAAATAGTGGACAAATAATGGATATTTGATGGAACATCAACGGAACATCAATGGAACATGAATAACTACAGCAAACGAGATTTGCCCCGAAAGATCTACAAAAGGCATTGAGAACAATGAGTTCTGTAGATTAAGTCATGTCATCTTTGGGTCAGTGAGGCCCCCCCGGCTCTTGAGCGGTCAGTGTCCGGATGATTTGATCGATTCATGATTGATTCAACTTGTTTCAACTGGCCAACCACCTACTTAGGGGGTATGACTAACATATATCCCATGTAAACAACTCGGGTGTACTATGGTTGTTTCCTTGTTTCCGAATCCAAGTAGTGCAGGGCTGGTGATCCACTGCTAGGCCATTCTACGCCGCTACGCCCCCGGCACCTCTTTTTCCCAAAGAGTGCGTCGAATGTTTAAGTCAAACAGCTTCTTCTCGAGTCTTTCTTGCCGACCTTGGCATTTTGGCAGGGCAGCGCAGCACACTCGACAAAAACTCTGGCGGCCATTATAGCGTACTACAGCCTACTATAGCGTATTGCAGTCTGGGCTGCAAGGGAACCATGAAGGAAAAACCCTCGACATCCCTGTTGGAATTCGCCTGCTAACATGGGGTGTCCCATTCTTTAGACATAAAATGGTCGGCCACGAACACTTACTGACATGGCTCATCTAAAGAATGCCAACCCAGGATGCTAGGGGGTATGATACCTCCTTAAAAATCATGACCCAGGCAACCATCTACAAAAAACACTTAAAGCATACAAATACAAAAGCAATTCTCTAAAGAATGAGGACAAACCCATGTAAGTCTTGTGCAAGTCACCCTCCCTATAGCACCACATGTTTGTCTTGCGCACCGCAATAATTAGGTATCCCTGAAGATTGCTGTTGTTGAAAACACATTTGAAACTTGTATTCAATGACACAATCTCGTCTGTTGTTTGACTCATCTGTGATAGCAGCGATGGCCGGCGCACAACAACAGTTTTCGCAAATCTTCAAATTCCAAAAAAAGGTCACGTCACCCTCAAAATGCCCTCTCTAAAGAATCATGACCCAGGATGTCCTGCCATAAAAACGGGACAACCCGGGTTACTCTTGTGCGAAAAACAATCCTTTTTCCCATAAAAACAATTTTAAGGGACAACCCGGGTTGTCCTATTCTTTAAAGGAAATTTTTAGGGGGATCCCTCCACAACAAACAATCGATGCCATCTAAGAAAGTGATAAGTTTGATGTTCTCACTTTTGCGTTGTGCTTCAGCAATCTTCAGCTGCAACAGAATAGCTTAATCCCGATCCCCTATTAAAACTCCCCCAATTGATAAAAATTAGGGGTAGACTGGCAATTTAATTTTTGCACACTTGCCAGGTGAGGCTTGTTAGATTTTATCACAGCTGCTGCCCGCCTTCTCCTCCTCCTCCTCCTCGCCAGCTCCAGATCGCAGTGGGCACTGCAGGACTCTATAGTGGGTCATCTGCCAGCTCCAGATCGCAGTGGGCACTGCAGGACTTCATCTGCCAGCTCCAGATCGCAGTGGGCACTGCCGGACTTCATCTGCCAGCTCCAGATCGCAGTTCTGCCAGCTCCAGATCGCAGTGGGCACTGCCGGACTTCACTGCCAGATCGCAGTTGGCACTGCCGGATTTCAGCCCCGACTGCCATATCGAAGTGGGCACTGCAGGACTTCAGCCGCGAGCGCCAGATCGCAGTGGGAGCTGCCGGACTTCAACCCGTATACATGCCAGATAGAATGCCAGACGAGATGCCAGGTAGAATGTCAGATAGAGTGCCAGAAAGAATGTCAGATAGAATGCCAGATAGAATGCCAGAAAGAATACATGCCAGATAGAATGCCAGAAAGAATACATGCCAGATAGAATGCCAGAAAGAATGCCATATAGAATGCCAGACTAGATGTGAGATAGAATGTCAGATCAAATGTCGGAAAGAATGTCAGACCATATGTGAGAGGGAATGTCAGATAGAATGCCAGGAGGAAAAGGAGGAGAAGACAACTCTGATGAAATCTAGAGACCGAAGGTCGCTAGATTTCACCAGAGTTGTCCTCTCCTCCTCTTCGCTGCCAGAAAAATTTGCCAGCAAGAATCTCATAATATGTGTCACACTATATGCCCAGTAAAATCTCATGGTGGGGATCACTCGAAGAATTTTTTTGTGGGTCACAATTCCGTTTCTACTTGTGGTAATTGAAAATCAAAAGGAGAACTGGATAGGAAATGAAGGTTTCTATATACCCTGGATCACACCTGATGTTTTTTTAGGGTCCCAATGGATTTTAAGAATGATTTTAATAAGGGATTTAATGAGTTTTGAAACCGATGTTTTATCTTTATTATTAATGTATTGGTGTTGATTATTAGGGGGAAAGCTTCGAAATCCAATCTTGGGCAATATCTTAAATGCATTTTTAAAAGGGATTCAATCAATTAAAACATCGTTTCTGAGTTTTATCAGTAAGGTTTTGGTGTTGAATAGATTTTAACAAGGGATTTATGAATTTTGACTTGAAATCGCTTTTTTCTTTTTATTAAAGTTTTGGTGTTGATTGTTAATGGAAAGCTTCGAAATCCAATTTGTTTTAATATTTCAACTGGATTTAAATCAGGGATTTAATCAATTTTGAAATCCTTTTTCCCCACCTGCCAGGTGAGGGTTGTTAGATTTTATCAGAGCTGCTGCCCGCCTTCTTCTCCTCCTCCTCCTCGCCAGCTCCAGATCGCAGTGGGCACTGCAGGACTTCATCTGCCAGCTCCAGATCGCAGTGGGCACTGCCGGACTTCATCTGCCAGCTCCAGATCGCAGTCCAGATCTCAGTGTTCACTGCCAGACTTCAGCCGCGACAGCCAGATCTCAGTGTTCACTGCCAGACTTCAGCCGCGACAGCCTGCAGATCCCAGTGGGCATTGCCGGCCTGCAGCCGCGACTGCCAGATCGCAGTGGGCACTGCTGGACTTCAACCGCGAGCCCCAGATCGCAGCGGGCACTGCCGGACTTCAGCCGCGAGCTCCAGATCGCAGTGGGCACTGCCGGACTACAACCTGTGTACATGCCTGATTGACTGCCAGAAAGAAAGCCAGATAGAATGCCAGAAAGAATGCCAGATAGAATCCCAGAAAGAATGCCAGATAGAATGCCAAATAGAATGCCAGAAAGAATGCCGGAAAGAATGCCAGATAGAATGTCAAGTAGAGTGCCAGAAAGAATGTCAGATAGAATGCCAGATAGAATGCCAGATAGAATGCCAGAAAGAATGCCATATAGAATGCCAGATAGAATGCCAGATAGAATGCCATATAGAATGCCAGATAGAATGCCAGAAAGAATGCCAGATAGGATGCCAGAAAGAATGCCAGATAGAATGCCAGAAAGAATGCCAGAAAGAATGCCAGAAAGAATGCCAAGAGGAAGAGGAGGAGAGAACAACTCTGATGAAATCTAGAGACCTTCGGTCTCTAGATTTCACCAGAGTTGTCCTCTCCTCCTCTTCCCTGCCAGAAAGTTTTGCCTGAAAGAATGTCAAAATCTGTATCACACTATATGCCAAATAAAGTCTCATGGTGGGGATCACTCGAAGAAAGTAATTTACATTTTTCAATTAAGGTTTTGGTGTTGAGGGGAAAGCTTCGAAATTCAATTTTTGGCAATATTTTAGACAGCTTTTACTAAGGGATTTAATCAATTTTGAAATTGATTTTCTTTTTTCTTTTATTGTTAAGGTTTTGGTTTTGACTACCAGGGGCACCCGGACCCGAATACAAACAACCCTCTAATAATAATTAAAAGAGATCACCGTGTTTCTTATTTGGGGAGGGAGGTTTTAGTAGTAGCGGGTAGAGATTAAGCAGGTCAATGAGCCTGATCTGCTGATCACCATTTGGTGCAGCGAACGTGAACACAAGTGGTGGTGCTGAACGAATGACGCCATCCCTAGTTCGCAGTCATTTCTATCCCGAAGTCCGCATAAATCCACCAATCCAACAACAAAAACTCCGCGACCGCACCTGTGTCGATCAAACTCGATGCCATCTCTGCCAAACCAGCTCCCACACCTTCCCTCAGGGCAACGATGCGATCAACATGAAACAACTGTCCAACCATGAATACTGATTATCATTGATCAAAAAAGGCGAAACCCAATAGTTCCACCGATTGCCAAGACTGCAAATGCGGTGTACTGATCACGTACGTACAAGCATACAATGATTGCGCGTAGTTGACATGGGCGCATGAAGTTTCCAGTAGGACGTCACCAGGATGCAGTACGAATCTATGGCACTGAACACCTTTAAATGCTCTGAATTCCTGCGCTGCCGCAAACGGCAATTGATCGACAGATCAGTTCCTCACTGTTGGAACAGTGTCCATAAATTGTCCATAAATTCAAATTCTACATAAATTATCCAGAAATATCCAGAAATTATCCTTTGATTCTCCAGTATTGTTCAACAGTTTCCAGGCAAGGAACACATTAGAACCAAGTGGAATACGCCTGATGTCCTTGGAAGGTCCCGGCCCAAGCTCTTGAAACTGGCGGAATTTCTGCTTAGATCTGGAGCTTGCCCAGTGGTTTCTACTGCCAACATGGACCTATGGTATTTCTGTGGCCCAAGTTTGAAAACAACACACAAAACATCACAAAACCATGTAAGTTCCAGGCTCTTCATCTTTCTTGAAATTCTGCAGCTTCTTCAGATGCGCCTGACGCCACAAAGACACTCACCTGCGTCCTAAAAGGGTCAGGATTCACGACCAAATTATCTTCAATGCGCAAGTTACACCTCAGTCACAAAGTGACAAAGAAAATGCAATGATTAAGGCCCCCAACAAAATAACTCTGATGAATCCTGCAGTTTCAATGTGCGGTGACTTGCAGAAGGCAGCTTCACTTTGTTGTGGCTCGTGTGCACGTCCAGCTAGCTATTAACCCGGGTTCTCTGGGCTCTCTTTCCCACCCTCAAGTTTTAGAGGGTCTGAGTCTTGTTTGGAATTGAGCAAGTCCACCTGCTACAAGTTCCGAAATGGGGCATGCTTCCCTTCTCTGTGACATGTTGAGGGATAGTGTTCTCCGTGAAGGAAGCATTCTGGAAACATCTGGTACCACTAGAAAGTCCAGGACATGAATAACAAAAGTACATGCTTCACAACTCCCGGATTGCTGTGATGCCCTCTGTAGCATTCAACTGAACCAGCAGCAGCAACAACAATCACTTGGAATGGCTCCAGACCAATAGCGAGCCCAATAGCTGTCCCAATCATGAAGCATGAACATCTGCGATGACCCCCTACGCTGAGCCGGTGAGCACTTTGACCAACAGTTTTTCCTTGTTGTTGTTGTTGTTGTTGTTGTTGTTGTTGTTGTTGTTGTTGTTGTTGTTGTTGTTGTTGTTGTTTATGTTGTTGTTGTTGTTGTTGTTGTTGTTGTTGTTGTGGTTTATGTTGGTGTTGTTGGTGTTGTTGGTGTTGTTGGTGTTGTTGGTGGTGGTGGTGGTGGTGTTGCTGTTAGATTCATAAGAAGTTTGCCGTCTTGTTTCTTTAGCCAATATATACTCGCAATCAATTATATATGCCGATGGGTCCAAATCAATCTAGATTGCTACGGGACAAGCCGAGAAATCGATATGAAGAGTAAAATACCTCAAAAAAGTCAAACACTCTCAAATATAAGCCACCTGCAATTGATGAAGAGCGTAGTTTCCAATACGTAATATTGAATGCCAAATCAATTGCAGCATTCAGAATACGTAGTTTATATCATTTATATCTCAATCTTTCCGTATGTGACCGTATGCGTTCTATAAACCATTGGGATGATTTGGGATATCACTCGAGGCCACCAAACGCCTTCAAGGTGTCTGGACTGTCTTCGGGGCCGATGCAAAGGTCATCCATGCGCCTCAGCAATTGACAGCACTGCCATGCTGCGCTGGCGAAATGGACGTTGGTTCCATTGATCTTGTTAGACTTAAACAGGAAAGACATGTTCCCAATGTTCACAATGCGTCTGTAGATTTCGCGGAACATTGACAATGAAAAATTGCAAGTTGCTCCTGCAGATTGCAAGTCTTTTGTGCAGATAAGAAGGGACAAAGGAACAAACACAACGACGGCGGACGTGTTAGTTGGTCCATTGTTCGTGCTTTATGTTGTCGACAGTCGACAGTCCTGGATATGATTCCTCTATTCATCTACATTCACCTTCAGAAATGAAACTATATGTATGTATATATATATATATTATATGTAGCAAACCCAATAGTAAACGTCTATTGGGAATGATCCATTATTGGGTTTACATGGGTTTACTACAATGCTTTACATTACTTTGGAATGACTAGTTCGGAAAGAAACGCGCTGATTAGATCTGGTTTTTGTTTGAGCAAATTTCAAGGGCTGAACAGAAACGAGTTTTGCTGAAGTGCGAATAATGATCTGCACGTTGAACATGAATCACTCTTTGACCCTAGAACAGTTCATGTTCAAAGGCTCTGCTCTCCCCCATACCAACCTGACATACTCCTGGCACCATGCGTTGTCGTCCCCAAAAAGGCGTCCCAAAGCAGCAGCTTCAAGTTGTGCCCCGAAGCGGGTCCACAATTGTCTCAGGGGCACTGTGATCCAAAAAAGCCTTTTGTGTGATTGATCATCCCTGGTAAACTTACCAGATTGTACTCTACATGTTTCTTCAGGAATTCCATACAAATGGTGTGTTTTCGCGTCAATAGTTCTTACACTACACGCAGCAAAAGGTTTTTTGGAAGTGTGTTCGCAATTGTACACGCAGAAAGCGCAGTCTGTTCATCAGCGCTAGAAAACAGCAAGCACAAGACCTTGCTCAAAGGGTTGGTTGGTCAATAGTGCAGTTCGTTGGTAACTACAGCAAGTCTTCCAACATACCATGTTTTTTTTCCAGCTTCTGCAATTCAGTCTTCAAAATCAGAGATCTCTGTTCATGAACATTCTATCAGCAAATTATTTTGTAGCGTGGTTCTTCCTGATCTATTCTGGGTTTTGTTTTTTTGACACTGCCACATTATTTTTGGATGGTTGAAGATATTTTACACAAAAACATCTCTGTGAACTGTTCTCAGTTTGCCTCTACATTGTCCTTTCTAATTGCTTACATTTGGTAAATATGGACCTGGTCTCCTAATATAGCCTCTATATATATATATACATGTATTGGCCTACTATGCCTGATGTTTGGACTTGGCCATAAGTTACTAAGTTCCAACTTTGTGCTATCCCGCAATCAAAAGACACATGAAGGCTATTTAATCTACATTGAATCTGTGTGTGTGGGTTTCTGGGGCAAGGGGTTGCAGTGAATGGATGAGATGATTTTCGAAACACCGGCCACCCATGAGCGCGCCTTCTAGATAACCAGACAACAGTGAATGACCATGCAAAGGAAAAGACTTCATATTGTAAACACGAAGCAAAGAAGTCCTGACAAGTTGGACATGAATGTATTCAAGGTATGAATATACAATGTACATAATATACAAACCTAAAGTGTATATATATATATCGATGTAAAGTAGGACGGGTATGCTGTTTTTTTGGTAGGCATCCTATTGGTTTCGCCATTATTCAAAGATCTTCGAGGCCTATCCGCTGTAACTTTGGAGAGTGATGCATGTTTTCCGGTGAAACGCTTCTGCTATGTAGTAAGATATGATAAGATATATTATTAGATGCACATATAGTATATATAAAAGATACAATGAGTAAGGTATTGTCAAGTATAGTAAGATATAGTGAGATACAATGTACTACATGTAACATTATATGAATAGTTAAGCCACCCCTGCCAGGGTCCAACTCCCAGCAAACACCTTCGACATCTTTCAATCTCTGAGAATTCCGGCAGCCCGAAGAATGTCGACAGGATCTGCACGACAGCGGTAACTATATTTGCAACCCTAGCCCCAGTCAACCTGTTGACTACCAGATTAACTTCAATGTAGTATGAATATGTTATAAAAACATATGTATGAACGGATTCTTGCCAATCATCAGTTGGCAGTATCACATCTCTGAGGTCCGAAAGCAATCACATCATACTCACGAGACATGTGGATTTGTCTGAAGACACGATACCTCATTCCATCCGCAGGCAACTCATCATCTTCCGGTTTCCTGAATATGTTCCCTCTGAAATCGTGATGTTGGGGGCAGTTTGGGGCTCCCATTATCAGACTTTAGGCACACACATAGCTGGCATTCTGCCAAGGGACGCCGCGACGGTCCAGGTGACGCTTCAGCCTAAGGATGGGACGATCCACCGATTTGCCCAGCTAAAATGGTCCTAGTCATATGTCATTTCATCGCCATCCACAATGGTTTTTCATGTTTGGGGATATTTCAAAGTATTAGGGGAACGGGATGAACAACCACAACCCGCATGAGGTGGATCTGGCCCTCTCTTTGTTCTGCTCAGAATGCAAAAAAGAAAGAACACATATCAAAAAAAATTAAGTATAGCACCACCAAAACATACAAAGAGAAAGACGGAGAGTGTGAGAGTGTTGATTAATCCCTGTGTCGCAGTCAATGCGTCAATGCGTCAGTAAAACAACATGTCTAATTGCATTGGCACTGAAACTACTACAATTCAAACTCAAAATTGCGGCAATATATCGCTTGTTCATACTTGTTGTCAGCTATTTTGGAAAAGAAATCGAAAGTCAAACTTGACAGATTTTAAACATATCTCCCTGTTTCATCACAGAGTACGTGAGGTACACCAAAGTACCCTTTAAGCAAAAAAGCAACCACCCAGGTTGCACTGACACTCTGGCAGCTGGCACCTATGGCTCTTCCTAAAAATCCTAGAGACACAAGTGGATCCAAGGAGGATCGTCTCCACTCAGCCGTTGTCATGTTCGCACACATACGAGATATCATGTTTTTGTCGCTTCATAAAGGGTTCCCATTTTGGAGAGTAGCAACTTTCCAGCGCTGAGACCTTCAGGGAAAACACACAAGCGCGCGCCCACCTCTCTGTCTCTCCCTCTCTTTCTCCCTCTCTTTCTCCCTCTCTCTCTCTCTCTATCTATGTCTCTGTCTCTCCCTCTCTCTTTCTGTCTTTATATTTCCGTACATCATACATGTACATGAGCAAACATGTATGTATGTATGTCTGTATGTATGTATGTCTGTATGTATTGTATTGTCTGTATGTATTGTATTGTATTCCATTCTGTTCTATTCTATTCTTTGTTCTATTCTTTGTTCTATTCTTTGTTCTATTATTTGTTCTATTCTTTGTTCTATTCTTTGTTCTATTCTATTCTATTCTATTCTATTCTATTTCTATTCTATTATTTTTCTATGGTATGGTATGGTATGGTATGGTAATGTGTTGTAATGTATTTTGCTGTATTGCATTGCATTGTATTGTGTTACATAATATCACAGTGTATCATATATTGTTTTTCGTATTTCATATTGTATTATATTCTATCATATCGTATGATACCATATTATAATCTGTTCTTTTGGTACAACACATTCTGTTCTTCTACAACATACATATTATGCAAGAATATACGCTGCGCATATGCGTTCATGTGATAAAATATGAAAAACATTGAAACACTATGATAAAATGTGGAAGGTTCCGTTGTGATTCCAGGCTGCTCTTCTAAAAAAAAAGTTCGACAAAGGCCCCGGCTTTTGCTTGTTGATTTCACTTTGGCCTTGCACCACGTCCTGATAGCGAAGAACGAAGCTTTAAAGGACTGGAAGGGAGGGACGTCTTTGGATGCTTACTTCTTGCTTGCTTCTTGTTTGCTTCTTGTTTGCTTCTGTTCGTATCAATGGATTGGTTCAAGGGAAAATCTGCAGGAAACCACTGTTTTTGCCATGAAATATAAGGCTTTACTGGAGATATTCCCTTAAACCAAGTCAGGGATAGTACCACCAAGCGCATTCCTGCAAACCATCATGACAGCCGATTTAAGCATCTTACATCATGTTACAACTTCACCGACCAGTCCCTTCCCCGAGGGAAGTCTGCTTCGGGCTCCACATGACTCTCTCCATTTCCATCCAGAAAAGCTAGAAAAACCGCACCAAAATCTCCGGTATTTCCACATTCCATGTCCTTGAGCAAATGGCATTTTTCGTGAGATCTGGGTTTCAGGATCTGCCGAAACTGATCCATGCTATTCCGAAGAACGGTACAGCGTGCTGTGATGCAGGATCATCGCTGTCAGCAGTGGGGTTTGGAACCAGTTCCGGGAGCCTTGGAAACTCCAACTATCTCCAACTGCTCTGACCACACTCAACAGATCTCACTATTCTGCTGGGTCCAAAAAAACCTTCAATGATGATGCGAGCTGAAGACATCCTTACAAATACAATGGGTATGGCCACAGGATCTTCTTAAATCTTCTTATATACATTGTTTGGAGGAATGGAAGATAGCATCAGTTCAATGGATTCATACCATGCCTAAGCTACCACATTTATTTCATGTTTCACGATGTTTCCATTCCTCCAAACAAACAGACAAACTATTCGGACAGTCGCCCCTACACGAGGAGTGGATCCGAGTGGGTCGTGACCAGCCTTGACCGCCTTAACCAACTCGCGATCTGTCACGATTTCATCCTCTCTCATGTTGCGCACCTTGGATGAGAAAGGGAAGAAGTGGCACGGGACTCCACGGGCTGAAAAAGGGCCGCGAAACCCTTCCCCAACTCTTTAGATTATCCCAAGGTCCGACCTGAATTCAAGAATGGTTATTCCAAGATGGTATCATGAATATTAACAAGTTATTCAAATTGTTATATCCAAGCGAGTTGCTAATTATCCAAACTTTTGATGTTAAAAGTGCTTTTCCCTTGTTCAAAATGGGATACACCACTGTCGCTCCCTGGGAAGCCCCTGCAGACATGTCCACAAAACCCATGGATTTCCTCACATCATCCTGCAGCATGGTGCCAAAGATTTCCAAGCTGATTGAGACATATGATGTCAACATGGGACTTACAAAACCATGCTTTCTGAGTTGGGGGGTTCCCAAAGCCGCAAAATATGGATGATATTTGATGATTATAAATCATGGCACTCCCAAAAGAAAATGGGTGTATTATGTAAATCCCAGGTAAACACCAGCATCACAAAACAATCCATGATGGGTTCCACTGATGCGTTCCACGGGCTGAAAGTAAGCAAGCTGTCCTTTGATCAGTGGTGAGTTCCCTATGGAGAACCTGTCAGTTACCTTCTTCGCTCATCAAACCAATGGGGAACGGCACCGGGGAGACCTATTTTCGGGCTACAGCATTCCAAACCTGAGACTTCCATATCGGGTGATTCTCGAAGGACACACTACCAGGCATCTTGAATGGAAATTTTCCCGCTCCCACGTTGAGAGATCCAAAATGGTCTGACACCTGAAGTTTGTGTCGTAACTACATGTCTGTCAAGAAGAATGTATCTTGTGATTTGAAGCTCAAGATGATCCTACACAAGAAAACAGAATAGATCAAGCAGTGGCCAAGGTTTGAACTATCCCCACGCCAACAGCCCGTGCCTTTGTAACTGGAGGTGAGAAGTAGTCTCGAATCCTCTTCCTAAACCTCACCACATGACGTGTCAGCCATGTCAGCAATCAATGGGAAGAAACAAAGCTGGGATGGAATGGAATCCACTCGATTTGATCAATAGACTAAATGATGTGTATATTTCAATGTACCCTCTGGCTATTTATCATAGCTGCGGAAAATGGTCCATTTATAATTTATACATTATTTCAGCCACTGGCCTCTATCTCTGTTGTACAGCAAAAGTTTGGGAAATTTTTATGTAAATTTTTAACCTGTACGTAAGGGATCTGGGAAATTTCTNTGGCCTCTATCTCTGTTGTACAGCAAAAGTTTGGGAAATTTTTATGTAAATTTTTAACCTGTACGTAAGGGATCTGGGAAATTTCTATGTAAAAAAAAGACTCTACGTAAGGGATCTGGGAAATTTTTATGTAAAGAAACCTCTATGTAAGGGATCTGGGAAATGCTTATGTAAATAAATACCTCTACTCAAGGCATCTGGGAATTGTTTACGTAAATCAATGCCTCTCAATGTGGATTCTTTTGTGTAAATAAATACCCCTGCGTAAGGGATCTGGGAAGTTCTGATGTAAGTNCTCTCAATGTGGATTCTTTTGTGTAAATAAATACCCCTGCGTAAGGGATCTGGGAAGTTCTGATGTAAGTAATCACATGTACGTTAAGGATATGGGAAGTTCTGATGTATACGTAATCACCTTCCTGTAAGAGATCTCAGAATGCTGGAAAATATCGTCGGAAATTTCATAAATAGATTTATTCTAGTAGTGACTGTTCAGCTTCAACTAGCCAAGGGAAACAACTATACAGTATCACCAGAGGCCAGTGGTTTTGCTAGGGTAACAAATATGAGTTATTGAACATCATCAAGTAAAAACTAGTTGAAATCTATTATATATATGTAATAAAGTAGGGAACAAAAGTTATGTTATGGCAAATCATGATTTGGATGCAACGTTTTCTTTACTATCAGCTTCAAAGTTTTATATGAATCATGGGACTTTGGGTGTTGCTTTTGAAACAAACGGCACTAAAACGTAACTGAGTAACTCGTAATAAGCCGTAACTGTGTGAGCCTATGTAAGTGTATTTTTACACATGTAAAAGAAAACAAGTATATGAACTCTTTGCTGGCATATGATAATGTAAAAGAAAACAAGTATATGAACTCTTTGCTGGCATATGATAAGCCACTTCAAAACCGATTGCAGCTATATAACTACAACTGATGTACGTATATATCGCATATTATTGCATTCATCACACCTCATTCCGGGTACATCCGAACGGTTCCGAACGGTTCAGAAGTACCGATTTTTACCCCGAACTATTTCGAACTATTTCGAACCATTTGTTTTTTGTACCTGGCATACCTCCGAACGGTTCCGAACGGTTCAGAGGTAGCCTGTGTAATTTGGGCACCCTTTCTCAGTTGGGACAACTTCAGACTAGACTGGTTCAAGCAAATCTGGTAATGTGGTTCATCTAAAATCCTTTTGTATCTCTTCAAGCATGTAATATATTGTAATATCACTCATTTGATGTGCACATTAAGTATAGTTTTGTTTTGCTTTTAAGTAATAAAGG
>BGPT01000485.1:215971-233423 GCA_003297045.1 Symbiodinium sp. clade C Y103 | reverse complement strand
AATAGCCCAAATAGCACCAGCTAATGGTTGTCCATGCCAGTGACCATCCCTTCAGGAGGATGTTCGAACATGTGTGGTCCTGAATCCTGGTGAAAACAACTGTTTGACTATCACATGTGGGTGGTGCAAAAAAAGCCGCAGGCAAAACCTAAAAATGCCTCAGGGAGAAAAATACGCCTCAGTACGGCTGGAGGATCCTNCGCAGGCAAAACCTAAAAATGCCTCAGGGAGAAAAATACGCCTCAGTACGGCTGGAGGATCCTTTTTGGAAAAAGTGCCGCAAACGAGTTTCTAGGTATTGGTTATTCCTGTCACCACAAGAGGACTTCTGGAACTCCCAAACTTCAAAGACAGGTAAAAGATCAAGCACATGTCCCTATTGGGCCAGATCTGGACTGTAAATTTTGAACCCCCACTCCAGGACTCAGAGCGCAGAAACAGGTCAGGATAACCCCAAGAGCTCTTCGGTCCAAATTCCCTCTGTGTCTGTCGGTTTGCTCTTCTCCTCGTTCTGGAACCACACCATCAGCTTGAACTGAATCGGTGCGAAGCAAATTGAGGGCACGAGAACAATGCGAAGTGAGACCCAAATGGAATCGATGGATTTATAGCAACAACTGAAATGCTATGAACTAACCTAGCACTCAGGGAATCGCAAGTTGGCAGGCATCATAATGTATTGTAGAGGTGTTTCGCGTTCCCCCCAACCCATTCCGTGGAGTCTTCAGCTATCGATGGGCAAAACTCGAGACAGGTTCAGCATCAGGAATAGGATCAGGATGGATCAGGAACCATGGTAAGTCAAGTCCACTGATTGAGCTGCTGAAGTATCAACCTCTGCAGCAAGAAAGTCCTAGTTGCACATGTTTAAACTGCAATTGTCATCGCCTTGCTGAGTGAATGCATCTACTACCCAACTAATCGCTATATATGGCACTCCAGTCATCATTGAAACACCAGCTGACCAAGCTGACCTTGCTGACAGTAGCAGGGATGGGTAGCTTGAATTCCCCCCCGTGCTCGCAGATGAAGCCCTTGGTGAGGCGACCAAGCGCGCTGCACTGCCGTGCCGCACTAGTCACAGGAATTGACTCAGCTGCTAAGATCTGTTAAGCTTGAAATACAAAGAGTTTCAAGATGTTTCAAGCATAAAGTAGTGGGGGTTCCTTTTCAGATTGCTTTGACATACAAAATCACACTAGTAGAGCAAATCATGCCACTCTATCAAACCCAACTCTACTGACCGTTGTTCGTGTGCTGTCAATGTATGCGTCTGGCCAACTGACTACAGGCTACCCAACCAGCCAATACCGTTGAGGGCGAAATCAAATCTTTCTGCTGACCCCTTGGATTTCAAGACATTCTGAAACAGTATTCTGAAACAGTTGTCTAAATCGCTTGTCGAAAATTTCGCAAAGAAATTGGTATATGACTATCCACTCCGCCCTCACTTGATTTGGTCAAGCTGCAAATTGGTCCATTTCTTTCCTCGATGCAGCTGGTGCATCCAGAAAATGCAGAACGGGAAGTCTGCTGGGGGAACATTTGCCATTGTACCACTTCTCAGAAAAGAACATTGAAGCCGCATGCTTCCAAGAAAAGGTAATCTTGAAATTTCATGGGTTGGAGCCTAAAAATCTGCATCACTGTCACCTACACCAGATTCAGGAGCATGTTCTTTCTGTTCATTCAGGAAGTCGCAAAGCAAAATTATGCGCTCGCAACCTGTGCTGTGCCACAGTTCAAATCACTCATGTAGGTTTCATTTTTCCATCGAACTGGAATTGCAACCGACAGAAATCCAGACGTGGTCATTTCATAAAGCAAGATGTGCTGGTGCAAATTTGAATTTGGATTTCTTCATCTATCTGATGACGGTTCTCAGGTGGCCAGTAAATCTCGTAAACCTGTTAGTAAACCGATACAGTTTTGTCGCCACGGCAACGGGGATGAAACGCCAAGGATCAGAGAAGAGAACAGCGGTTTTTCATCACCTTCCTGCACCTTGGAGATGGATCCAGTAGAATCATTTCATCATTGACATCGGTGGAACCATCGGATGGTCAAAATGTTGGAACAATTGAATGGTACCAGCACTCACTTACGTACCGCAAGTTTTATGGTGGCATTGCTCTGAGGATTTTCTGCCCAAAGAAAGTACCTCCGAAATCCAGCAACATTATTCCGACAAGAGCAAACAGAAAAAATCAAAGTGAACTCAGTATTCCAAAGTGTGCGCCAATAAAAATATAATAGAAACAACACATGGCAACAATCCGCACGAAACTGGTGCAAACAGGTAAGAAATCACCCGTGTCTCCAAAAAAGAATTTGTTTCGAATTGTTCTGGGACAATTTTCGATAAACCATCTACATGGGTGTGTCTGAAAATGGAACATGGCAATGCATTTGCAATTTTCATTGAGGCTTGTTTCCGAAAAAAAACTACTAACGAAAGCACAAACTGCATCAAACTGGATATACAGCACTGCGTCAAACCTTGATCCGACTAGCACGAAAAAGGTGCTGAATCTGTTCATTCAGCATGTGTTGGCATGTGCTGAACCACGTTTTCCTACCAGACTCTTGCGTTCCTGGATCTCAGGGATACCTATCTGGTGCAGTTATCCCAGGTGCTTCTGTTTGTCCTGGATATGGCTAAAATCATATAGATAATTCGATGTATTCAACATAGTTTCACATAATACACAAAATAGTACGTACTACATACACCGTATCTACGTACTACATACACCGTATCATTTACAAATCTCAAAATATTATACAATATTGTGATATATTATGCATATCATGTGATGTATGAGGGTTGTTCTACATTTTGGTTCCGTCGATGACGTATAGTTTTCCTTGGCGCTCGCCCTGGTGCCTTCTTGTTTGGCCCATGTTTGTGGAGGCAACAAAGAATATTTTGCCACGGATAGCTCGGAAACGCTACATTACGTCACGTGAATATTTCATATAAACACATGTCGTGATTTTAATACACGCCAGTACATTGATGAGAGCTGCATTTCATCCAAACATGGATTACGTTATGCTCTATTACTGTATAATAGTATATATATATATATATGTTGCCATGTTGCCATACCCTACATTTATGGCATTACATTAAGTTTCATTAAACTACTACATTGCATACATCCCATATATGAATACACCAATACATACAATCAATACAGAATGACATACATACACGCATTGCATTAGATAAGGTTACCTTACCTTGCGGTATATCACATTACATTCTACACGACCGCAAATTACACTAAATCACATCACATTACTACATTACATGACATACACTACGCAATTACAATACATGCAGAGCATACACACACACACACACTACATGTGATTCCTTCACTCCACACTACACTACAATACATCAAATTGCACTACACCACGCTACACTTCATTAGATACATTCGATGCATTCGATACATTGGATACATTCGATGCATTCGTTGCATTAGATACATTCGATACATTAGATACATTCGATGCATTCGGTGCATTAGATACATTCGATACATTAGATACATTCGATGCGTTCAATGCATTAGCTACATTAGATACATTAGATGCATTCCGCATATTACATACATTCCATTCATGACATACTTGACATGTCACATCTAAGTACACAGCATCAGTTATTCTGACCGGTGCTGTTCTTTGGGATCCCAGCCATTGATGTCAGGAAACCTAGGTGGCCCGCCAGGGACGGGGTGGCAGTCTGCCATGAAACTAGCGCAACACAGCTATTATATATCCATTGGATTCCATTGGGTGTTTTACATGGTCTCAATGGAGGTCCAGGTGGAATGACCAAACAACTTGGCTGCACAAAGCTTCTGTCATCATGATTAGGATTTCATCAGTGTGTTGATTTCCCCGCGCTACTGAGAAACCCATCAACTACTGGGGGGGATGCAAGACTCAACGACTGAGGGGGATGCAAGACTTTCAAAGATCTACAAAGCCACATGAAGGCATGGGAGCCCTCATGGTTCCCATCTGTTTTGACCACCATTACTGTAGGTAGTGCGCCAAGAAACTGCTCAACTTCCCTTGTCCCGGACGGAAAGAAGCATGGCTCTTGGACTTCTTCACTTCGGGCGTCTCTCCACCAGACACGGCGCCCAAAGCCTCTTCACCCTCCTTGGTCGCAGCCTCACGAGGAATTGCATGAGAGGAGTGCCAGCTCACCCAAGAGTCCCAAGCCTCTCTTTTGTAGCTGTTGCTGTTCAATTGACATGCTATGTTCGCTTCCCATGTATGGCACCGCTTTGACAAAGGTAGTGGTATATCATTCTCGACAAAGTAATATGAAAGGAACATCCAATAACCAAACCGCTGAAATTTCAAGTGCTTTTTCTGCAGTGGGAGCATCTGTATGATACATCGAATTCAAGAATCCCTTGCGCCTGCCAAACCAAACCACATCCAAACATCAAAAATTGGCCAGAGACCTTCGGTTTCAAACACTCTTGCCTTGCGAATGTGCTTCACGCCACAACGGCGCGCACTTTTTCGACATCTCAACTTCCAAAAGTGCTCCGAACATGTGGTGCTTTCACCGCTTTGACTTGGGAATGTGCGTCGCGCTACAGCAGGGTGCACTTTTCCTCAACTCCAGAAAATGCTCTGACGCTGCGGTGCTTTGCGCCTTTTACTTCCATATATGCTTCGCGCCACAACGGCGTGCACTTGTTCATCTCTCATCTGCCCAGATGGCTCCGCACCCGCCACTTTAGCACGCCTACTTTTGGACCTTCCGGAGCCACAAAACATTGGAAAAGCACAGTGCTTCTGTCTTCTGACTTTCTCCTGTCTCATCTTCATTCTTCTATGCCTCTTCCCATTTCTGCTCTTCCATCTGTCCATACTGTCGGAAATTTGAGTTCTAACCTTCCTTCAACCAGATACCTTCTGCGAATCTGGGAAAATCATCCATAAATGGTGGATTTTGTGTTGCCATGTTTTCTTCCCAAAGGGTACATCTTGTGTTTCTTTCGAATCTACATCTTTAAGATATCTGGATACACCTGTCTGCTCCAAAATTGGCGCCAAAAAGTGCCAAACCTCAAACAGGAGGAAATGCGGCAACTGGACTGGATTCTCTCAACAGATCTTCACAAGCTATTCATAAGCACACGCTCTCGCAGGCTTTCAAGTTGCAACCTCCCTTCCCCCTTTTCCATTGCCAAGTGGCCTTGCCAAACTCGCTGCCTGCCTTAGGAGTGGCGTCCACTTCGCCTTGTGCCATCAATTCTTCCAGCTTCTTTTTGGTCAAGACTTCCTTAGCAGCAGGAAACCTCACCTTGACAAACAACCGCGGCGTGGGTTTTTCGCACTCTTCGCCGTTTCATTGATCAAAGTAGCGAATTGGTTGCGACCTTTTTTGAATTTATGAATGGCTATTTCCCGCCAAAACAGAAGCTGGTTCCAAGCTCTGACAATGGACCGCGACAGATCATATTGCTGACAAATCGATACAAATCACAAATCAGGAACGTTTATCCATGTTTTGGTGATCCCTAACCAATGATCACCTTTCGCCAAGTGGCGATTCGTCCAAACGGGCTTGTACGATCCGGCCTTGCTGTTTTTCAGAGACACCGCCCAAGTTCGGCCAGACCAAAAACCTTTTCATCCTCTTTGCAAGTCTTGAACATTTGTCATTGATGGAATTGGCAAATGCTTTGCTCCAAAGAGGTTTATCAGTGAAGTCAGTTGCAGGTGCAATGACAAGTGATAAGCTACGGTACAGGATGTTCCATTATAACCATCCAGGTAATGGGATATCACTATTTATGGAACCCTCCAAATGCTTTTTAAATGTTTTTGGCTCCAGTTTAACAGCGTAACTTCATGTAATTTAGCGACAACACATGACAACACACTGGCACAGCCCAGTCCACTCTGAGATGCTCGGAAACCCAAAGCTGTTAAATAATGCAAAATAGCGCGGGATGAGAAGTTCTGGAGATTGACAAATTTTCCCTTTGATTGGATGAACGGTGACTCTTCTCCAGCATATGGACCAACTTGAGGCCAAGGGGTAAGGGACGAAAGCTAGCTTGGCAGGGAGCTTGGCAGGGAGCTCGGCAGGGAGCTTGGCAGGGAGCTTGGCATGAAAACAATTGAACAGCGCAGCTGCGCAGTTTTTTCGTCAACGTGGGCGAGCGAGTCTGAAGCTGGGGCATGTTTGCAAGACGAGCATCCACACCTACGTATTGAGGCGATGTATGTTGGAGGGGACCAGGATAAGAACAAATGATTATAAATTGTTGCACGAAGAGGATGAGGAAATTCAGCAGAGCCAACATGACGACCGGTGATAGGGGAAGAGTCAAAGGTCCACCTTCGGCATCGGAGTGGACCTTTGGAAGCGCGGGAAAAGTAACGCAGTGCAAAACCAAAGTTGAGGACGCAGGGGTAGGGTGGCGAAATGCTGACGATGTTTCGGGGGGATCGAGCCACGGCCAAAGTGCTTGTGAACCCGCTAGGACTCCAACCATAAACCGGTCCACCGCCCTGCCCCTTTGAAGCCCTTTGCAAATCCTACACGCACTTCCCGAAACAAGATAAACAAATAAAAGAAGGTGCACAGGTTCAAATTTTGACTTCGGCCTTCTTGACTTTGATGAAATAAAACGGTTCATCTTTGGAAGCCTCTGGAAGTCAGAGAAGCTGTACACAGCCACAAACCGTGGTCTGGGAGAACGACGCCAAATCCGTGGTGAAGTCTTCATCCCTTAGCGTTGTCATAGCATTGCCAGCTGCTTGAATGTATCATCATATGCTGTGTAATAATGTTGGATTCAAACAGGATCAAACAGGATATGGAGAGATTACACACTAACGAGTTTCGATAGATCAATGGACTGAATCTAAGGGAAACAAAAGTTGAAGAAGAACTGGTTGGAAACTGGAAATCCGCAACTGCATTGGCAAACAATATGTAGCTGACTGAAAACAGTATGAGTTTCGAACCAGAAGTATATGACAAGTTGACCATCCCATGTATGCTGTTAATATGGCGCGGCGGCACCCAATGTGGGGGAGGGAGCCAAGTTACTCGTAGAGCACAGTGACAAAAAGCATTTTGCCTTCCAGCTCTTTGAGGATCTTCTCCCTTTCCGAGTTCACATCATGGAAGAAGTGGCTACACGATGGTACGAGTACACGTGCAGCCACATCAGAAGGTATGCAGTTGTTGGGCTTCTGCGATAGATAGAAGAGTTGTACCAAAGAAAACACATTAAAGCTTTTAAAGCAAAGAAAGCCGAAGTCTTGTCGAGCTTTTGGTTTCGGGGGGCATCTAGCCGTATTAATTCTCGTGATAAGTGATAATGATTTCTTAAGTCCAAACATCCAACGACTTCTAGTTGCTGGGCTGTCATGCAAAAAGGGAAGATTCACATTTTTAGTGATTCTTGGAGACCGGCAGCTGCACTGCTGCGAGCAAATCTTATGCATGGCTTATTTGTATCTCGCCCAACCAACCGTATCTACTCCGGCTATCATTTCGACCCCCAAATGCCCAAAAAAATCCAAAAGTAGAGTATCCAAAAACATGCACCAGTGCTGGAGTTTAGGAGGTCTCCTAAACGTGGTTGCTTTCTGTTTTCCGGGACCCCCCCTTTTGCAACTCGCCTGCAACTCGTTCGCTGAGTTGGCGTCGGGATCAGAATGTGCTCCAACTGAGGCAGGGGCAGTCTTCGGGCAAGTATAGAAAGCAATGCACCTACTTGTGCAGTTGAAGTTATAAATGGGTGTATAACCATAACCATAGGGGTTATGTATGGCTATGTTCCACCTTATGGAGGTGAGAAACCATAGTTGCACCCGCTAAAGTTACCTCAACTGAAACCAAGAAATATGGTCAGAGCCATTCAATCAATAATGCGGCAACATGCAAGTACTGAGACTTTGGTGGAATTCCAAAGAAAAAACATGGAGTCATGCTTTTTTAAATTACAGGGATCGTTTAGCCTGCATTCCACACTTTTGAGGTGCACCATATTGGAAAATGGAAGTTGCAGCCTACATTGTTAACACAGTGCTTTTGAGGTCTTTGGTGTTTGCTAGACTGTGTTCGAACGTTGATGGACAAGAAACCTGTGACAATGCTGCAACTTTGCCAGTGTTGTGAGTCTTTCAAATGTCTGTGTGAAACAAATACACAAGCAACTGTATTGTGATTGGAATCTGTGATTATCACTTACCCGATGGGTATTCCAAGTTGAATGATTAGTTACTAGACTATTATGACTGTGCTGCTGCCGCAACGAATCAATCCAGGCCCACAAATTTGGCACATTTTGACCCATTTCAGCGATGAAACACGCCCCTATGCCATTCTCTTCCACTGGTTGATACATGGGTATCCGGGCAAAAGTTATGGGTTGGTTCATAATCCCCAGTAAACCAAGTACATGAAGGGCCCGCCCATCGGTTGTAAGTTGGTTTAAAGTTCATCTAACTGTATACATACATATCTATATGTATATGTATGTCCTTATCTACCATAAATCTGGGCCTAATTATAATCCAACTTACATATCTAAGGGTCTCTTCCTTCCTCTGGGTCCATAACTTATGGTCCACAACATCTAAAAACATGTCATATTTGCAGTACATTTACCATATCTACCGATCAACAGGGCGGTTCTTTTCATGGCTCAAGGCATTTTGTCGCAGGGCACCTTGATCATGAGGCATGAACGATCCTTGTCCATCTCCCAGGGCATGCCCATAAGTGCAGCCACATGCTCCTGTCTGGGGGGATAGTCATGGTAAGTTGTTGCTGTCACCGCTGTCTATCCCATGGGCCCATGGAAACCTCGTTTTTTTTGGTAAATGTTGTATGCTTTATGTTCATAATGTTTTATGATTTACTGTTGTGATGTTTACTTTGAAGAAAAGTTCTGCTGTGACATCGTATGGACAAATGAATGAAATCTATACATTGGGACTACATAAATAATCCGATGCGCTTGACATGCTCCAACCAAAAAGAGATACTTTCGGCATGGAATGGAAACTTCAACAGCTTCAATGTCAGTCTAGTGACCGGGCCCAAGCAATATGCGAACAGACCCGAAGCAGCTCAAATACTATGGATGACACTTGTAGAGTGACCCAAAATCTGGAAGCAAAGGCACAGAGACTTGTTCGCTTCCTCAGTCGTTTTTCCTTTCTGTGAGGCAATCACTACTTGTGGGTCCAACAGGTCTTACAATGGTTTACAACTATCTTCCTTCGTGGAGCAAATTGGAAGCCAGTCTACAGTGACTAATGTCTCAAAATGTACCTCAAAATATACTTTAATTCTGTTACAGGAGTAAATCTCATGACCCCCAACGCTCTGCATTTTCCAACGAGCACCACACCTGGATCTTCTTGGTGTAGGTGCGTTCGCTGTAGGATGCCCCCAAGGAGTTCTCCATCCAATCCTTCACCTGACCGAATTTCGGCCCCAATTTCTACGGGTCTCGATGAGACGCAAAGAACTGTGCAATCTGTGATCAGGTAAAGTATCAATATGGATAATAAAGAATCACAATGATTAATATGGATTAATCCCATCTCCCGTTCAAACTTCACACCCCTGTTCTATGGTATCCCCCGTTCGTATTAAACACCCCCGAAATGGTCCCATATATATATATATATATGTGATTGTATCCCTGGTTTCGTTTAAGGGTGTTTCAAACGAGTGAGGGAGGGGATGATTTTGTGGTACTTATCACAATTCCAGGAGGATGAATCAGATCTGACGAGAGCAGCGCTCCGGGATGTCATCCAATGATTGGGTGGAAATGATATGGGATACCCTCCGGTAATCAGACGTAGCAATTGGAAATTCCTATAGATGGAGGTGTTACTGGGAAATCATCCAAAAAATGGTGAATTCGAAGCCCACCCTGCGAGGAAGTGACAAGCCTTTCACATCTTCCAGCACGTCTCGTGATATTGCTGTTTCTGTTCTGGAATAAACAAGCAGTGCCATCATGTATCATCATGTGCTCTCTAAGCATATGGGCACCATCTGCCACTCTAGTCCTAGTCTCCAAGTTCTCAAAGGGCACCTGAGTTTTCCACATCTCGTTCAAGAACTTCACAGCTTCCTTGTCTCGATCGTTCTCCTCCTCCCATTCCTGCCAGGAGGAATGGAATCTCCACAGATTCCAGCTTCGTGTGCGGCGTGTATGGGGCCACCTCATAGGTCAAAGGGTTGTCACAATCAGTACGAGTACAAATTACAATATTCTATAATCATATGTACGACCAATTTAGAAATCAGCATGATCCAAACTTGACCCCGGTACTCACCGGTACTCAGTATCTCAGAGATACTACGAAAACTGACCACCCACGTGCCACCGCTACCATTTTCAGAGCTCGCTCTTTTGGCTCGCTGAGCGCGCTTCACTCTGGAAGGATGCCTGAACAGTGAAGATCAGTGAAGTCAGGAACTTGGTATAGTTGAGAAGTGGTTGAGAAGTTGGGAAGTCGGTAAACATATCTATCTATCTATATATATATGTATATATATATATATGATCCTATATATTACATACCTAGATCCTATATATACCTAATACATATACCTAGATATACCTATACCTAAACAACATAGAACCAACGGCAACCTCTGATATTTTTGCTATGTCCGCAAAACAAATATTCCCTTCCACTATCTTCCGCTGGAGCGTATGATACAATGTAATCGTATGAATGAATGATGATAATTTCTGACATTTCCATATCACTGCCATTTTCAAGGTCACTGAAAAGTGACCCAGAAAAGATAGAAAAGGTTGCTGTTGCCACTGAACATCATGGTTCCACCTTTCTCATCTTCTTGCTGAGATGAGGAGGAATGTCCTGCATCTGTCCAGGTGAATTCGCTTAATGGCGTCAGTAGCCCGTCACAGTCTGACTTCATATGCAAAGTGTAGCTGACGTTTCTGTCCCTGTCTATAAGATGATTCTCCCAATTGTTCCATGTCACGGCCGAAATTTCAAAACTGAAGTTCTCAAAATATACGATGCAACTACAAGTATTGTCTGAGACACTCTGAAACCATATTGGCAAATGCAAATGCGGTTGCTACCAGTAGAGCCCGGGCAAGCCGGGTGACGGAAGTTTCGAGAAGGGGGCATGTCTATAAAGACAGGAAAGAGCCTATAGGAACGCGGCCTGGCCACCTGGCTGTCTGGGCCGTTGACTGCGTCAGCTCTTGGAATTCTGTCTCATGATGCCAGTTTCTCTCCATCCGGTTTGACCTTATGTCCTTCTCGCGACATCTTTGTCTGATAATGCCATTTTCTCTTGATCCAGTTTGCCCTTATCATCTTTGAATCTTTCCAGCCATTCCGGCTGACAGCTCTGGAGCCCGAGACCTGACACACCCTTCGCCCCTGACAAACTTCTTTCCGCGCTCTCATTACTTCCGTACTTGCTTCACTCCTGTTTCCCTGTTGTTTTCTACTCTCTTCAATTCCCTATTATCTTGACTTCCCGATTCTCTACTGTCTTCACATCTCGGCTGTCTTCACATCTCTACTCTCAGCGCATCGCTACTCCGTGCGCATCTGTGCTCTCTTCACATCTCTGCTCTCTTCGCGTCTCCTTTTCTTCAGCTGCCTTCTCTCTTCACATCTCGCCTCTTTCGCATCTCTACTCTCTCACACATCAGCTCTCTTCACCTCGGCTCGTTCACATCTTTTTCTCTCTTCACATCTCCATTCTTTTCACGTCTGGACTCTACTCTCTTCACATCTTAGCTCTTTTCCCATCTCAGCTCTCTTCTCTTTACTGCTCGACTCTCTTTACTTCTCAACTCTCTTCACATCTCGACACTCTTGAAACCTTTGTTTTCTCCTATTTGCCATAGTTTCCGTGTAACGGAGTTTAGAGTTTAGACATCTCATTATTTTTGAATCATCGTTTTGTGTTTGTTTGTGTGTTTCAGTGTGCAGCGCCTCCCTGCTGCACACGGTGGCACCCTTTGCTCCTGTTGGCACAGTGCCTCCCATTAAAGTGTTGGCAACCGACCGCCGCATCAAACCACCGTCCTCATCCAGCTCACGTCCCATCTCAGCTCTCTTCACATCTAAGCTCTCTTCACATATCAGCCCCCTTTCACATCTCATCTCTCTTCACATCTCAGCTTCCTCTATCACAGCTCTCTCGCATCTCAGCTCTCTCACATCTCAGCTCTCCCCACATCTCTACTCTTCTCACATCTCAGCTTCCTTTCACATCTCAGCTCTCTTCACATCTCAGGTTCCTTCATCACAGCTCTCTCACATCTCAGCCCTCCTCTTATCTCTACTCTCCTCGCATCTCTACTCCCTTCACAGCTCAGCTCTCTTCACAAAACCAATTGTCCGTACAACGGAGTTTAGACATCTAAACTTCCTTTGATGACCGAGGAGGTTTTACATGGAAAACCTTCTCCTCAAGGTTGTAAAAAGCCAAGGTACAATTCAATCGATCCCAGTCCAAGTTTTCAATTCTCAAGCCTCATAGGCGCCTGTCCCCTGCCATCCCCCGTCACGTCCTCCAAGTTTTCCACTGTCCCAATGAGTTGGAACTTTCGCCATTCCTGCAGGAATGAAACCCTGCAACCCGGCCCTCTCGTACCATCCAAACGGTCCTAACACTGCTTGTGAGGGATTGTGTGTATGAGAACTCTCTCGCGTCTTCAAGGATCTTCAAGGTATATTAGTACTGAGCCGGAAGCTCTTAAAACGAAGCTGGAGCTGGTGAAAACTGCTGACAGCTCCATTATTCAACCAACATTGGTTGACATCCCTCACCTCCCAGCCACACCATCCCCACCCCCCAGCCTTTGGGGTGGACTTGACGGCTAGCTGCGTCACTGCAGCCCTGACCAGAAAACAAACTGAAGAAAGAAAATGCAAATCCCAAGCGCTTCCCAAACTCTGAAATTGAAGACAGTGGCGGGTACACCAGTGGCAGCTATCACCACCGCAAGGTTCCCCTCTACAACTGCTTCATACAAATTCTGAGGTGTGTCGGGAAATCTTAGGAGTTGCAGCCATCTTGACTCAGCGAAAACAGGCTGCGGCATGTTGCTGGATAGTGCCAAAGTACTGCTGGTGTTCCATGCCCTGCAGTTGCTGAAACTACAATGAAACCATATTAAAACCAGTCCCATAGCAAAACAACATCACTTGAATCACCAACGAAGCATCACCAAACAGTCACAACACTTCAGAATCACCATCAATCATGACATAACATGCATCATCAAAAATAATCAAAAATTACTGGCTTTGGACCGCACCCAACACCTTTACCCAACAGAGACTGGACCGGGCGCAGCCCAGGCGCCAAAATGCAAAGCCTTCTCGAAACTCCTCCAGGCCTATGCGGAGCTGCAAACGACAAACGACAAACAGAACCGTGCTTCGATTCAATCTTATGTACTATCTGAATCTATCTGATATATAATTACAATATATATATATATATCATAATATATCATAATTACAATTCTATATACATGGTATTTCCTTAACAGGTCAACGACATCAAACCTCCACTGCCAAGTGGCTGATGCTCTTGTCACGGTTCTCATCGTGCCAGGCAAGCGCGCTGGAGGGAGAGTGAAGACCTTTGAGTTCCTCTAAGGTCCTCAGTTTTGGCGATGGCCAGATGCCAGATATATGATTGATATATCATTGATATGTCATTGATATATGGAATCCAAAGAGACTGAAAGCTGGGATGTCATAGAAAAAGCATCTATAGACGGCCCAAAAAAAGCATGAAATCTTACCAATGGCCGTTATTTCGTCAAGTAATGGCGACCAATCAACAAGTTTGCAGCGGTTGGGGGCTTAGATAAAGACATTTGTGATGGAAAACTTGATCCTTGTCGCAAGTTGATCGCGTTGGGAAGATGTGAGCGAGCACAAAATTCCACAGTGCATGCAATGTAGGTACAGTACTGTAGTGATTGGGTCCCATCGTATATGTTGCGGATAAGAATTTAGCACTGCTCCCATTTGAACCAAGAAGTGATTCTATGGTGATGTTTTCAGGTACTCTTTGGTACTCTTGGATCGACTCTTATTTGCAGGAGATTGCCGACCGGGTCGATCTCTAAAATGCTGTGCATTCTTCTGGCTAGATCACTGGGCTAAGGGATCTTCAGTGCAGTCACGTTGTCCTTTGCACACGGTGGAACTTGTTGGAACTTTCATGGCAATGATAGCAACAGCCTGTTCAGGTTGTATGGCCAAAGCATCTGGGCCAGTTCCGGCTTCTCGGCAAATTGAATTTGACATGAGGTCGACTTGAATCTGCTCAACAAATCAAACAGTGGCAGCTTTGCTCTCAAATTACATCTCTGTAACAGCCTACTGTCCGTTGTCCCACCAACCAAAGGTTGAAGCTGGCAAGTTTCACAGAACCGCTGCGATCTTTGTCCAGTTTCTGGAAATGTTTCTCCAGATCTTCGTTCTGCCTGAAGATGGGGCGTAACCAGAAAACAGCAAGTGCCAAGCACGGGAACGCTGCTTTCTGATTTCTTGTTTGCAATATCCACTTCCTCTGGACCATTTCGGATCACATTGAGTGAGCCATTCTGATGTTTGGTCTCGTCAGCAAGATCTCTGGCTTCCTTTCCAATACCAGTGGTGCAAATTTTGACCCTGTTCAGTGTAATGTTGTGATCACCTCATCCAATTTGCTGAACTATACAGAGGCCGAAAGAACATTTTTGAAAAACTCCACTTGTATTATATGCCACTCTAGTCCATCTTAAATCATTTTACCTCATAGCCATCCACAACGAAACTGGACCCTTGACGCCGCGACGCGGCCTGGCTTGTCTGTAGCTCTCCCCCTTGCCCTTCTCATCGCCCGGCATTCCGAGCCGTGCCCAGTCGCGGATGATCACCTGAAGCTGTCAACGTGTCGGATGATCCCACCCCTGGTTCAGAGCTACCATTGGTACCATCCCTCGAATCCTCCAATCCCCTGGCATTTTTTTTGTGAAATCTGCGGATGGATGATGCACCTTTTCAATCCTTTTCACCCCATCCCAGGATCTCCCATTGTCAGCTCAGAAACCCAGGACTCCCCAATGTCAGCAGTAAAGCGGACTCGCGGGAAGAACGTCCTATTGTGCAGCACTCGAGATTTTGAGAAGCGGGATTCTTTGAAAACAGGCACTGAATACTATGCTAAACACAGCATGCACTGCAATTACTAAGTTGACGAATCAAACACAACATGGGAAAGATCATGCGCACATTTCAAAACATGCCTCCTTTTGCGGCCAATAAGTTGTTCACACGGTGGCCAACACATCTTTTTACGCTATGTCTCATCTTATGCGTATTGTCTGTCGAAATCATGCTGTGTCTGAATTGGACCATGCTACGTGCAGAAAATGTCTGGGAACGCATTACTTTCCAATATCTTTTGCAAACAAACCGTTTTAGTCTCAAGGCTACAAATATCACGCAGATCTGGTTGATGTGAATGCTATGATTCATCAACATGGATCCATTCAATTGAGTGTCCCGCCTATGCCTATGACAACGAATCACTCAATTGATATTTTCTGATTCATTTTGATGTGTTACTTTCATTTTGTATTTTCCTTACTTCTTCCCTCCTCCCTGGATCCGTGCCCACCTGTAAAAGCCTGCAGCGTACCTGCGTCGCCAAGCAAAACACGGAATTGGATCAATGTCTGACAAAAAATGTGGAAAGAGCACTCACCAAGTCAAGAAATTGTTTAGTTGATGTTAGTCGGTTTCTTCCACGAAGAGGCGAGCTGAGCCACATGAATCTGCGAAGCAAAGCTTAAAAGATTGCACTGGGAAGCAGGAATTGACCTATGGCCTGGCTGGTGGCAACCGAAGTGAGATCCGCTTCTCTACAGCCACAGACATCAATCCTCTGGCAATTCCATATAATTACACTATATTCTTTGACAGCCACATAAACCCACTATCCAATTCTCCAGCAACTCCAGCATTGTGTGAAAATAAACTCTACCAGGTCTCAGATTGTAAAGGGAAACATGTGATGGTTCAAAACCCTCATCTTGGATCATCTGAAAATATCTTAGGGCCTAGCCACTGACGACCCACCATCACACAGATGTCCCATGAAGGCTTGACCAAAAGCATGACAAGCAGCAACTGTCCTTTACGCGGTCGTCGTTGCTGCCCGGGCACGGTTCGTTGAACTGAAAGGTGACAGAGGCAGCGCATGCATCACCCACGTTCTTCGTCTCGTGAACCTCGTCAACCAAATATGGACCAAAAAAATTGAAAAAAAACACCGGACAGAATAAAACGATCTGGAAGAGATTGATCTGATCTATCTGATCTGTGAATGCCACCGGTATAGGCGTGGTGGGAACATACAGTGCAGTTTCTTTCTACTTCTGCGTATTTCATTGTCCGTGTATTTGATAACCACGTGCAGGATGCATGTCTGTGTGTCAAAACAACTTCACTAATTTGTATCATGTCACATCCAAAAGATCCCAACGTCTTCACACCTTGTTTTCCAGAGACCTTTTCTGAAAAGTCAGCATCAATTTCAAATAAGCCACCATGCCCGGAGGAAAGAAAAGCCCGTCTCCGGGCTGTAGAGTGATGTCAAACAATGGGTTCCAACCTGCGAACTGTGCTGTTGATGAATCAAATTGAATCTCTGTTTGCCAACTTGGCTTTGTCTGAAAATTGACCAAATTTTGATGGCTGATCATCGTTGTGCCAATTAAAATGGCCATCTGGGCGGTACGCCCCAGGTTGTTCCGAATTCCTATTCTTGGACATTTCAAGCCAGGCCTTCCGGATTCTCATATGACTGGCCATCAGCATAAATCCTGAGCAAAGTTTCAGCGTCCGCTCACATTCCCTGGCTAATTCGCGGTAGAAATCCGCCGACCCCGGCCTTAGCCAAGGCAGGGCGGCGCCTGGGACCACCGCAGGTGTGGAACTCATCTTTTTCAGTGGTCTTTTGGCCTTACCTTTTTAATCCCTGGTCTAGCTTGACCTGTGCCATGGGTCTTCCAGGAGCTTCTAGGGTTTTTTTTTTAGAGCGTTCAAAGATGCCATTTGGCAGGCCTTAAACCCTTAAAATGTCTTGCAGGGGCTTCCAGGAGCTTCTGGGGAGCCATTCAAGCCACAGNGGCAGGCCTTAAACCCTTAAAATGTCTTGCAGGGGCTTCCAGGAGCTTCTGGGGAGCCATTCAAGCCACAGCCGTTGTTTTTTAGAGGGTTCAAAGATGGAATTTGGCAGGCCTTAAACCCCTAAAATGTCTTGCAGGGGCTTCCAGGAGCTTCTGGGGAGCCATTCAAGCCACAGCCGTTGTTTTTTAGAGCGTTCAAAGATGCCATTTGGCAGGCCTTA
>BGPT01000485.1:160059-214178 GCA_003297045.1 Symbiodinium sp. clade C Y103 | reverse complement strand
ATTCAAGCCACAGCCTTTGTTTTTTAGAAACTGCTGAGTTGTCAACCCAAACATGCATGTGGGCTAGCCTCAAAAATCATCCCAGGAGAAGAACTATCCACCAACCCCGGCCCCTCCCCCTTGAAGGGGGTCGGCGGCACCAGGGCGCTAGCCCATTCTATAGTCCTCCCTTCACATGTGATTGGGTTGGGCATGGTTGGGCCATGTCTTTCCTGCCATCTTTATCATCTTTGACTCTGTGAATTTCTCCACTGAACACTCAATGTTGCCTGAGGAACCGACTTCTGCCAAGGGCTTTGATTTCACATTGCAGGATGAAGGTAAGGAGCCAGGTTGTGATGCCATTTTAGCACTTACATTAAGTAATCTTACCTGTATCTCACCACTATGTGGAATTGCTTGGCAAGCAATTCCACATAGTATTGGGCAAATATCAATATCAAGAAGTTTAGTTGGCTGATTAACCTCATTCATCGTGTTCTTTGGCCCCAATCCTCTACTGAATTCACCACCGCACAGATGCCAGAAACATCCAGAAACATTCCCACAACATGTTCGGCCGAAAGTGGACCTTCAAAACATTTCAAAACCGTTATACAATTCCAAGTTCAGGGATGATGCTAATCCCATCCAATCCCCATTTTTCATCTCCAAGCCGCATGGCCAAGAAGGGTGCTTGGCGTTGTCGCAAGGGCATCAACCGCCATCGCTTGGTTCCAGAAATTTGTACCGAGAGCGTGGCTTGCACGTGGGAGTCCTGAGGGAAATCGGGAGATATCCGGAGGGAAATCGGTTTCAAGGCCCTTGGAGAAAGCGGCTCCCTGGGAACTTCCTGGGAACTCTTCAAACTCGGAATTCTCAAACGAAAGAATTGAGCTTCCCTGAAGCGTTGGGAACTTTTTTAAATTGGAAGCCAAGGAAATTGCCTGGTGGAACTTCCTCGAGAAATTGGACGACTCCTGGATTTTTTTTTAGGTGGGAAGATTTATTTGGGATGAAAATTGAGCGCTTTTGGGCAAAAATCAGACACATCCCAGTTTCTGGCCAGTCTCCATATGCGCTTTGGCACCTGCACTCCCCGAACCGAACCTCAAGCTCATCTTCAGGTCGAGCATGGCGGAAATCATCGAAAATCTGCAACTAAATGCTGGGTGAACCATGGCCCATTGATGCTACAAGAAACCTAATGGGCTGGGTTGGGTTATTCAGATGAGCATGATGCACCACGCAGAAAATCATCCAAATGCTGCCTTCAAATGCTAGGGCATGTTCCAATGTTCCATCCTTGTCCAGGATTGCCCTCCTAACCTTCAGAAACTTCGCTTTCAAGCATCCTTTGGGCTTCTCTGAAAATAGGGCATACTCCTATACCCCAAAATTGCCCATCAGCCATCAAATTTTGGGGTACTGTAGCCATCTATAGCCTATGTTCAAACAAACCCATTTGAACACCTGAGAATTCGTAGAGACAAGCCTGCAAGAGCTAAGTGATTGCTGTGTTGATAACCTGTCCAATGGTGATGTGTGTCTCCGCCACCGTGCCCGTAAGTCCCCGTTGCCAAAACTCTGGTGTTGAAGCAAAATCATCTGCACAAGCAGGATGCATAAATGCAGGCACCTGCAGCAGAAAATTCGCATGAGCTTCATTTCAATTTCAGACAATTTCATTGGTGATGAAAATTCTTGGTCTGGAGCCGGGCCATCAATTTGAAGATCTTTCTCAGACACTTTGTCAGACACTTTGTCAGACTTAGTGCAACCATGTGCAACTGTGGTTTTCGAAAATAAAAAATATGTTTGTCGTCGCAACGTGAAAAAATGTCAGGCCTTGTAGCTTTTGGAGACGCGTTTCAGCATTGCTCTTGTCCAGCCCGGACGCTTCTCAAACTGCACATCCTGCGTAGGAGGACTAATCGCTGAAATCTAACAAATGAAGGCGATGAGAAAAATGACCATCCGATTGATCATGCAAGTACAGTAAGTGAATTACGATGAATTGCGCAATCAAAGTCCAAGTTTACACATAGATATCATCAAGCTACTGTAGTTGGGGCATGCTGGGGTGACACTCATCAGGCACTACAAATTGCTGTTTTCCCAACCGCTCCGGTGAAACTTCTAACTTTAAGTTCGTTTCTAAAAGTTGAGTAGTTCACAGAAATGTCTAACATATTCTAAAAATGATACAGTATGTAATAATAACAATATATGTTTCTCTGCAAAATTATATATAATATTATGTATATGGAATATATATGCACTATAGAGTTCTAAATATAACTTGAATAATTTCTATCTTTAAACTATGTCATTCAACACTGCCAAATGGTGAGGGCCATGTGATTCCAACATTGAGTATGTCCCGCTAATTCCGGCGTCCTTGATACCCCAGTAAAATGGTGCAACTTGCGGAGCGGTGTCATTCTTTGCACCTGTCGCAATAGGGACCGTTAGGGACGCCGACACTTGTGTCGCAAGGAAGTGGAGTGACGTGCCTCTGAAAAAGCATGGAAGAACGAAGAACTCTCATGTCATGCGAATTGCAAGGAATTGATGGGTCCTTCCAGCAATTCAGTCAATCTCTGAGCAGTACTCAAGCAACACCCTAGCACCGACACATTGATCTTGCTAGCAGAAAGCTATCTCTTTGTGACTAACGCGGCTATGCCTTGGTAAAAACATCAGTGCATTGAAAGAGCTAAGAAGGAAGAAGCATCGAAGTTCACCAAAGATTCGATACCCAGTACTGGCATGTACCAGCCATGTGTACCACTGTGATGCACTGTGATGCACTGTGATGCATTGTGATGCATTGTCATGCATTGTGATGCATTGTGATGCATAGTGATGCATATGTACAGATTTGGGTGATTTGGAGATATTTGGAGGGTGCGTGACGATAATTAGTGAGTACACTGTCACAAAAAAGTCTCGGCACCGCTGGCAGTGCGGTCGTTCTGCCAGTCGTCCCCCAGCTTTTTGTCCTTGCTCTGGACCACCGTGTATTGATGATTCATTGCCTCGGTCTAGACTCCAGGTAAGCACCAAGTTCGCTTTTCCTGTTCCATCACTTCAGTTGCAAGAGGCTATACGTCCTCTTCAGACCCATGTATGATCTCCTATGTGAGTGGTCGATCGTGTCAAATTAAAGTCATTGTTGTTTCCAGGCAAAGGGAATGTCCGGGTTTTCAAAGGAAAGCAAGCTTCAGTGAAAGCTGGTGTGGGAGTCTTTCAACCCATTTTGACCCCAAATTCAGGACGCATCTAGTTCTAAATGGGCGCAAATTCTGTGATTGTCGTCCTCGAACCCAGAACTTCATTTGTGCTGTCCCAATCTGTAAGGCCCTGACGGCATTTTTGAATTCTGGATCGGTTTGAAAGAAATCACCTGAGCACTTGCACAAAGAGATGTCAGCTCGGTCATTGCTGGGTTTCCTGGAAGTGAGACCAAGTAGACTCCGCTCTGATTCTCGACTCACCAAAAATAGGGTATAGTCCTGAGTATAATGGGGAGAATTGATTCATGATTTGATGGGAATGTGTTGGGCTTATCTGCAAAGATGTGGGAAGCTTCGGCCCATTCTAAATGAATGGATCTGCCATGAGCAGTACATTCACATCATTCACTCCCCACACCAACATCCAACCAACATCCAGCATCCAATGGACCAACTAGTGCTGTTGAGACCAGAGGGGCAATCCCAATCCTTCAGCTGCCAATCGTTGGAAATGCCGGGCACCACAAAGACCTGTCAAGCTATATATATGTGTGGATCGAGTTGGCAAGAACCACACCCCTGACATTCAAAGATCAACAGCTGGGATCAGTTTTATGTGTTGTGTTTCTTCAGAATTGATAGGAAAACGTGAGAATCAAGCACTTTCAATCGGAACATGCCTCAGACCTGCACTGGCGCCTGGTGAAGTTGAATGTTTACATTCCAAATGTAAATATCGAATGTGGACACATGCGTTGGTTGCAATCCATCACAGCACTTGCATTCTAAGTATCCTTGTCATGTGTCTACAGAACTCCGGGGTTCTGCTTCAAAAACCTGGAAAGGACCAACTCTTTCGGCTACAATCAGTGATGTTTCTCAAGCTTTCAACAGCCTACTTCGTAGGTTTCCAGTCTCCAGTTGAGTGTCTTAAATCACCTCAACAATTCAACAATCAGCCTCATTACTCCACTGCGGGTTGCAGCACACCGTCACGCCTTGCCATCCAGAATCAGCTCATCGAATTGGGCACCTACAAAGACGCCCGGAGTTCCCAGTCGCAAAGTAGAGAGAGTGAGGACTATTGAGACTATGGCATGGTAATCTACTAGGTGAATATCACCGACCATTTAGGATAGTTTTATATGAGTTAGAATATGGGTGAATATACATACAACATTATACAACTATTGGCATAATTAATAAGATTGAATAGGCACATATTTTTTCACGAGGGGGGCAAAGTGGCAAAGCATGGTTGGAAGCGAAGATGTTCCATCTTTTGGAAAGGACAAGGCACAAATCCCCAAAGGGAGCCACTTAGGGCTGTTACGATGCTGTTACGGCTAGATCCGGATCTCAGTCCATGTCAGTCCCACCCGCATTTTTGGGTTCACCCCGAAGCCAAAACATCCAAAACGAGAGCTGCACTCCACGGCACGAGTCAAATGTGGAAAGCGAGGGGCATCAAAGGGAGGGACCGCATCAGGCCTCATCTTTCAGAGGACAAGGACTGGGTCCCCATTTCCATTCATTTCCCAGTTTTTTAAGTATCTTGGCAAACAAACGGATCCCGTCAATTTCCATCAATTTTCTACAGAACGGATCTAGTCAGATCTCCATTCGCTTCCTGGAGAAGCCACGGAGGTAACATTCCAACCTCCAGCGGAAAGCATGGGGTGCCCCTTGAAAGAAGAATTGTGTTGCCTGCATGATCTTGTCAAGAACAAAACGTTTCTCATGGATTCAAGCGTCACTGTAGAGCACATGGATGTGACCAACAGCTTTTCTCCTTCCTGGAACGAGTTTGGTAAAGTCCTGTTCTGAAGACTTCAATTCTGACTAGCCCACGCAATGGACCCAGTACATTCAAGGAATCTGAATCAAATGTAAGGTTTCTGTTCAGCTACTCCCCCGCAAGCGATCGTGGTGAAAATCTCTGATTGCCCCTGAATTCTAAAGGAATTAACCTACCAGTTGTACTGTGGTCATCAGCACGATTTGGGCACTGAAGCTCAGCCAAAAAAACGAAACACCTTGTTGTTTCGCGCTCCCTTGGACAGCATTGAATGCTCAACCGAGCAGTGTTTTGTGTTACTGCTTGGGCCTTTGTATCAAACTGGTTCACCTACACCACCACAATGACACCCTACCCAAACATTGCTGTAGCACACACCCCTACGCGAAGCCTACCGCGCAAAACACGCGGGCAAGGCGCACGCAAGATAAATACGGTGCAGCAAAAATTATCCCGGCAAGAGACCACAAACAGTGTGGGGGTGTGAAGATAGTGTATGATAATGTTGATGATGATGATGATGATGATGATGTTGTTGTTGTTGTTGTTGTTGTTGTTGTTGTTGTTGTTGAGAAGGAGGAAAATGATGATGTTGAGGATGAAAATGTGGAGGATGATGATGAAAAGGATGATCATGTTGCGGAAGAGGTGAAGGACGATTTTGCGGAAGATGAGGTAGAGGATGATGATGTCAAGGGGAAGGAAAATGATGATGTTGAGGATGAGGATGTGGAGGAGGAGGACCGATCCCAAGACCGGGGACCACACTTTGTGCGAGCCTGTGCAGTCGAAACGCACGTGGACATCTGAGGAAAGCCACTTTATGCGAGAATTTACAGGTAAAATGGAGCACCCTGATCAAGCACCGGCCTTTACACTTACCGTAAGAACCCCTCAGTGTGGACACACTGTTTGGGGGAAAAGTTCAAGTGCTGTGAAAATCCTTTCATGGTACGAATAGGAAAACAAAGTCAAGCAATATACTGCCAACAAAATACGATTCCGAAAACATCTGCCAATGAAAGTCTATTGAACCATCCACTCCTATTAGAGAACAGCCCTTGGTATGTCGAAAATAGAAACGACGAACTCGCGTGCCGAGGGGCGTGGGAGCCCAATATCTCGACTCCTGCGGTTGGGGGGACCATCTCAATGGGTCAATTCACCCAGCGATCAGCGGCTTCAAGTTGTGAAAAAAAACACCCTGGACATTTCATTTAAGCCTAACTACACTTTATATAACTTTATTCCCAAACAAATAATCATAAATGGCTTAGCTGAACTTGCCCAAGAAGTTTTCTCTTGCTGGCATGTTTCTCTGTACTACCCAAAAGGACCTAAACTCTGCTCCGGTACAAAGCCGAACAAGGGCTTGAACAAAACCCTAGATCTTGACGGTCCAATGTCAAAATCTCTCAAGGCTATCATCCCCAACGATATCCATCATCCTATGCAGGTAGGATTTGCCAATGATTCTACCTACAGTATCCATAAACCATGTTTTCACACATTCCAACATCCCCCATCAACTGGTTCCTCCGGCTCACTATACCTGAGTTGCAGTCCAGCTGGGGGCTGGGGCTAGACTCTAGACTCTAGACTGAATTTTATAGCTGCACCACACCAGGATTTTGCTGAACCAAGTCAGAGAATTGAAGCTGTGGGGTGCGTTTAATATTGACGAGAGGGGCAATCAACTCTTTGAAAAATGAAGCCGATATGAATGGTTCATTGAAGCCCTCACCAAATCACAGGAATCGCTTGGAGAGACCTTCACATTGCACTAATCACTAATCAGCACGCCTTTCTCTTTCAAATTGTGGATTCTGCACGCTTGCACAAAAGCAAACAATTCCACTGACACTCGCTCCAGCCCAGGCAAAAACATAGGCATCAATATCAAAACTCTTGAATTACCACACAGAAGTTCCCAAGAAAGTGCCGAGTTGCTGAAAGAAGCAGGCAGAAACTCGACATGACACATTATGATCCAAGAATACCCAACAACTATCCTAACCCAGAGATACAGCCAAACAAAAAATGCCATCCACAAAGAAAATGTTTGGACACTCAGGTGAGGCTTTGTTGGTTTGAGGGTTCCATGTCAAAAATTAATAATGATTATATCCTACGTGGGATCCTATCTTTGATGGTCAGCTCACACAAAATACTATGTTTGATGCTTAAATCCCCATGTTTGATGGTTAAATCATGTTAAATCTCTATTCTTCATTGAATCCGACTTCTTGATGATTAAATTGATAATCATAAATACACCCCCTTTTTGTATTAGCCAGTCTCGTTGGTGCCCCTTAGCTAGGCCACACAGAAGGATCCAGCGCTCCGACAAAGCTCGCAAGGCCGAGCGCCAGAAGGCGCTTCGTCATGGGTGTCACAGTGCTGGTCACTGGATGCTGTGACAATCAGTATTTATATTTGAATCATATTACAATAATTGACAATAATTATTTAATAATACAAATATTACAATGGCCAATATTTATAATATTGTTCACTAACCAAAACGTGTTGCAGGTACCAATAAGAATCAAATTGATCGTTAATAGTGTTTTGCTTAAAAACTATTGTTGACCTTATAATCGCGCTATAATCCCACTCCATATACCCCCATTTGAATCCCGTTGTAAGTTGTAATCCCCATATAGAAAGTTGATATAAAAAGTTGATGACTATATTGCCAATTAGTCCTTTGGTCATATGTGTCATACTAGTGATAGGTCATTGTTACGATTATGTATGATTATTTGTGGTGATTGCGACTATTGTTGTCAATAATGCAACCAGTAGAAATCATGGTTGTCAATCATCAATAATAAATGATTATTGATGGTAAACCCATCACAATCAATATGGACTATTTTTGTTTATATTCTTACTTAATGATTACAAATGGCAGTCAAACACTATTGGTGGCCACGTATAATAGTATTATAGTTGTTGTCGGTTGTTGTGGGTTGTTGTGGTATGTTGTGCTTGTCGTACTAGTTGTAATCCAAATGGACACAAATGGACAACGGCGTTCCCGCATTTTCAGTCCGCCGAAGTCGCTTTGGATTTCCAGGATCCCTCAGTCTGTTGGGTCAGGGTTCTCCCTTGTGTTAGGCTTTATCTTCCAAATCAGATCTACAGTAGAGCAGTGCTAGAATATCTTGATGCAATATGATGCAATGACTCACGGGCAACTTCGAGGCAGAGAGTGTAATCAATGCTCTGAACGTGTCTGGACGCTGCAACCTCAGAGTGTGCACGTGCTCAACAAGCGCTCGAGAGAGTCATGACAAGGGAGCAGTGCGAAAGTCGTATACCGAAAGGTAGATCAGATAGAATACCCACGCCCGTGAAATGTATACGTCATCTCCAAACCGATGCAAACATCTACAAATCGTGTTCGGTCAATCCTGCCAGGCAACTGTTGGACATCTCTCATATTGATGACACATTGACGACATATTCACAGGATTGGATGAAGCTGTCAATTCCAAGATATTCCAAGATATTCCAAGTACTTGTTCAAGCGACTGGAGTTTACATGAGCATCTCCCTGGCCTGGCACCTAAACTGACCCTGGTTTTGGGTGGCAAAATACACCATTAAGTGGTGAGTTTGCTTGGGAACGCAATGCAAAAAAAGATCAAACAAATGTAAAAAAGCACAGATCTCAGGCACTTACAGCAACTGACCCTTGAATGAAGCGAGTCAGGTGGTATTGCCGCGGCCAACCGTCCTCTGGGTAGTAGAGCGTGAGGTAGGAGTCAAAGTCCGGACTTCGGTTGCGTTGCGTGGCCATGGGACATGGGTAACCGGGTGTAATCGATGGGCCATGGCTGGGATGTGTAGGGCTGTTGGGTTCCCCAAACTTCAACATCCCAGAATGTTGCCAGAGTATTCGCATGTATTGACATGAATCCTGCTACATGCTTTCACTGATGCTTTCATTGCAAGCATTGCATTCATTGCTTTCATTTCATCATAACACCAACTCTGGCAGACCTATTGTCACAATGAATGTCATGGCACTTGCAATCATTTACCTCCGGCATGAAACACTTTTGTAAATCACCTCGAAAGTATTTCGAAATTCTTTGAAGCAGTTTGCAGCGCAGATTGGAGCAACCCGCGCCTGCTGATGCTGCTGCCAGCATGATTCACACATTGGATGGTGGCCTTTGAGAGCTGTGGCAATGTCGATAAGAAAGTCATGCAAAGTCATTTACCATCATTAACGACTTATTCACTACAGGGTTGTACTTTTCTGCATCTTCTTGGGGGTTGCTATAGACATCTATAGACATCTATAGACTATGTTGTGGCAAGCTTGATAATGCTGGAACACATATCGTTTTGTTGACCTACACCGTTGATACTTCTTTGAGGGCAATGCTTGAAGTCATGTCCTGCTTGGGCTGCTTGGGTAAAGCCATGATGATCCGGGGATCGCTGTTGTATCTTGGGTTCTCTTGAGAGTTGAGAAACAAATGTGTCGCTAGCCCAGATATATGTCCATTTAGCTAACCATGCAAAACAACTTTGATGCAATGTGGAAGAATGTCGAGTCATACGTATTTCCCAGTTCATCTCGGAACACAATTCATACAAGATAGGCTCGAAGATTTCATATGGAGGTACTTTGTCGAATTCCAGGAAGCTGAGGATGCACATTGCACAGGACACGCACAATGCAAGACATTGTCTTTTGGTTCTACTCGATCAGTGGAATCAGATTTGGACAGCTGAAACACTGACTAACACTGATTGGTGTTTGATGATACGTTGATCATCTTAGATCTAGCTGATCTTGTAGATATTCAACAAAAATCTGGTTGCTTCCCCTTCAACAAGCCTTTGGCCTGGTGAAGACAGTGAGGATTGGGCACCAAACTAGCCATGGAGCAGATCGATGACCGCTGTGCTACATGTTCGGTAAGCACAACGTAAACTCAATGAAACATTTCTCAAGGAACGGCAGCTGTTTCCTAGTGAAGCCAGAATCAGAGAAAAACTGGCAGGCTTTCTTGCTGCAGACTCACTGTGTTCTCTGGCTCACTCCAACTCTTGGCATGCCTGGGGTCCACGTCAAATGTGGTCCTTGTATTTCCATGCCACGCAGCTTCGCAGTTGCGAAAAAATTGTGGATACTTAGAGACGTTCGCAAAGACTTGTTCAAAGCCACGAGGAGGTGGAGAATTGCGCAGCTTGTTGGACATGCCTTGAGATTCCGAAAGCATGGCTGCTTGAGCATGGAAAGCTGCTTGAAGTTGACGAAGGACATTCGAAGGACATTCGAAGGACATTCATCACTAACTGATGACTTTGGCACTTGGCAAAGTGACGGGCTGCGCGACGGCTGTGCGACCCGGGGTGTCTCTCCTGGATTTGCACCCGCCAAATGTGAGGATCGTTCTGCTTCGCCTCATGAGATCACCCGCCATGATCCTCGCTGGCCTTGGATCGAAGCCAAAACGAGGAACTCCACTTCTTTCTGTGTGCCACTTTCTTTCGATGTGCCAAAACAACCTTGTCCATCAAGCTTTGGTTCCCAGTCTGTGCCATCTGCATTGTCAATGTCGGCATGGTCCGTAGATACTTCCAAGGGACTAGCAGGGCTGACCTGGAAGCCAAATCTAAAGTCGCAACATTTGAAACATGCGAGATCCCGAGACAGAGCTTGACCAAGACAAGGTTTCGCTGTGCAAATAGAAGGCGACCGGTTAATTGATGTTAATTGATGTTCATTCATGTTAATTGATGTTAATTGATGTTAATTGATGTTAATTGATGTTGCTTGATGTTAATTGATGTTAGGTGGTGTTAATTGGTGTTAATTGGTGTTAATTGGGTGTCTCACTAAAATCAAAATCAATCAAGGATGTGTATCACTATATCATCTATATTCCTCTTTCTTTCTCTCATTCTCTCTCGCTCTCCAACAACAATGGATTGGTTTTGCATTTTTTGGGTGCAGAATGGTCTGGAATGTGTTTCCTTGATGTTTTCTGGGCCTCAGGTCCATGCCCCAAAGTTGGTTTCTGTGGCCCACCCTGCTGAGCATCCAGACGGCCAAAGGAGGAATTGGCTTGCACCTTGTTGCAAGTCTATGATCAATAAGAATTTGCTTTTCAGAACGGATTTCCCATGTTGAATTGTCTTCTACTCTCCAATATAATCCAATATATTGGATAGTATAACCCCATAGAATAATCAACCAAGAAGGGTGTTGAACCCTGCTCAAATATCTTTGCAGAAATTATCAGAAATCGAGGCCATATCGGGTTTTCTCATTGGCAAAAGATACTGATTTCACAGGTGACACAGTAGGAGTCACAGGCCAGATGCTTCTGGATTCAGGCCCATTGACCCCAGCCATTGCAACAACAGTTTCTGGAAGTCTCACATAGCCTCACCAACTATAGACTTTGATCACGTTGTAACTGCCATTGGAGGTAGAAGCCAACAGCAACGCCCAAAACAACATTTGTTTTTCTCTGACTTTTCTCCATTACTGCGAGCACTGCACTTTCGCAGGCAAAGGAATCACGAATGACATGTTTGCACTCGCGACTTGCTGGGGACTTTCTGACCAGGAACGGCAACTGGTGCAGAAAGTGTTGGGTGTGTTGTGTTTGGCCAAAATGGGTTTGAAATGGTCCAAACTCCTACCACAAATCAAATCGCCAAGGGAAAAAACCTCTTGCCATGTGGGCTTGCCAGACTCTGCCAGACCTTCTCTCGACGTGATCCGGGGACTGAAAACCATAGGAAATGGCTTCTGCTTGTGTCATCGTCCTCGTAATCCAAGGCAAAGAAACGAGATGCCCAAATGCCCATTTGCAAACAATCATATTAAATTAAGTGTTTTGACCTGGGGAAACCAATGGTAGGAATGTAGCCTTTCCTGCAACATAGCCCTGGCGCTGAAGCAGTGAGACAAAGCATGTCGAGTGCTCGATGTTCAAGCAACTCATTCAGCTGAAGGTTCAACATTTCAAGGACACAACGTGGCACAACGGGCAGAATCATTCCTGCAAATTCACATCAACAACCCCATGCGAAAAACTCCGAAACATTGTGAAGCACACAATTTAACATAATTTGATATAATTTGCCATAGAATAATCATGTCTGAAAAAACTCTCACAACTGGACTTCTATTGAAGCGCATTGCCGCATGACTCAGCGCGACTTTGGGCGTGGTGCTTCGGAAAGGCCTGAAGATGTCATGCCGCCATGTCAAAATATTGCAACACCTATGGCACTATAGGGTGGCCATGGTATGCCACTCTTTCCTTTTTGTTGCAGGTGTAGGCTCTGAGCTACTGTTTTTTTCTTGTCTGTTTCTGTTCAAAAATCCCAGAAGCACTTCATGCATTCTCAAACAAGAGATGTAGCATCATCAGGGCGTCAAAGTTGAGATTCGCATCACCCTTGACTTTGGAAACATTGCTTCGTCGATTATAGCAATCCCAAAAAATAGAACAGTGTTTCCAGGATGGTACCATTGGTACCATGTACCGATGATATTGTCCCATGGATATGTCTATCGTTTGGGGGGGTTCACCGTAAAATCATGGTCGTCGTTAAGATCACCAAAACCATCACCACTGAGGGCGATGGACCAATCTCCATGCTGTGGGATTTGTAAAGGCGGCTTTCCTGCGGCCAAAATAGTCTGGGCTGCTGGAGGGGGTTCTGGAAAAATGTTGGACCCATTTTCACCACGGTTGTTTCAAAGACCCCATCCATTCCCATCCCGCGTTCGTATTAAGCACACCCTTCATATAAACATGTGGTTTCATCCCCTTCTAAACCATGGTTTCACCCTCCCGGGGAAGGGATTATGTTTCAATACTGTCAATACTCAAACGGTCCACCGAGTTGGAGTTGCCTGGGGTACCCCCATAAGAAATCCCGAATCCCCATCACAGATATAGTACGTCGCTGCTGTTGAGGGTCCAACCCATATACTATATTACCATCATAATCAAATTCACGGGGGGATAAACGGCACTTACAAACACCATAGATTTCATGTGTGAGATACACGTGATCGGAGCAGAGTGTAACAATTTAGACCTATCCAAAGAAAGAAATATTCCATTTTCCAAAGAGAAAAAAGGCAGTCACTAGGACCACCGCTATGACTATCATAGTTTCATCCCCTCGGAGTACGAAGAGATTGGGGTGCAAAGAGCAAGGTTCACAGGTCCCACAAGAAAGGGGGACCCATGACCATCAGTTACCACCAATACTGGTGCAATGACTTCACTTCAAACATTCCTCGCTGTCTTCTACATTTTCCCGAGCAGTGGCCTAAAGTATCCTGAAGTTGCTGTGTAAATAAATAAGAATGTTATTACTGCCAGCCCCCCTTGAATTTGAAGAATTCTTCTTCCAGCTGAAAATTCGTAAGAATCCGGGTGTAAAGTTCTTCTTGACCAAAATTTGTACAAATCCGGGGGGAAAGTTCTTCTTGCACAATTTCTCCGGATTGTCTCTTTTTCTTGCGTTGCCCCACCATGTCAGAGGAAGTGAAACAGTCCCTACGAGCACATGGGTGAATAGCATCAGAAAGCATCTATAATGCGTCGCTGTGTGTCAGAAACATACTGTTGGAGTCATTCGGCATCCTCCCACTGCTTGTTTGCATCGGCCCTTGGAAGCAGACCTGCTTGTCATTGGTCAGCTGAGACAAAACACTGCCTCCAGAAAGCAAAATTCCATCCTGCTTGGGCTCAAGTTGGCACACTGGTCTTGGCTGTGCGCAAAACGTCTCCAAAAATGTCACGCAATCCGATGGCAATGTCACGGCAATGCAAAAAGCGGAAAAACAATCGAAGCAAAGGGAAAAACATCATGACTTTCAAAACGTTTTTCCCAAATTCTTCATCCAACTCCTACTTTTCTTGTTTCAATTCTCCGCGCCAACTCCGGCTTTCTCCGCGCCAGCTCCGGCTTTCTCCGCGCCAACTCAGGCTTTCTCCGCGTTTAGTCCGGTGTCAGGGTTTCTCCGGGTTGCCCCCCCCACAAACATGCAGTAGGATTCTTACCATGTTAGATAATATTTCTACGCCAGTGGGCAGGATTCTTCGAATTTCTCCAGGTTACATGCTGCTACACAGTTCAACAATAAGATCCACAAAGATTTTCCGGGATTTAATAAGTGGTAAGCCGGTTAGAAACACAGATTTCCATCGTGGAGCCACTTCGAGGGGCTTTGAACCCTGAAGTCAAGCGCGTGCCTTTGGTAAATTGGTTTCCAGCCGCTGGCCATGCCAGGGGGCAGCTCGAAAGATCTCAGGCACGTTCAGGCTGCGATCCAGACTAGGGCAGCCATTGGTCCTTGTTGCCAAGAGCGGGCAAACCATGCGGATGTGAGCACCGAATGGTACAAACGGGCGTAGGCTGCTGCAGCAGCGGCCAAGAAGCTTGCAGCAGCGTCCAAGATGTCCGCAGCTCGGACGCAGCTGCAGCGCAACAGCTTTAGCTGAAGCGTAAAAGGCTGCGCAACATGCATTGGCACACGCGTGCCAGAAACAGGCATCCGGCCTCCAACCAGGATTCTTCCGCCAGCATAACAATTCTCGCGATGGATGGAAAAAGGTACATGTTTTTTTCAAAAAGGCACCTTTCCTAGCTGTTTCCGGGTGCCTGGTGTATATACAAGTATAATGTACTATACATGTATGTGTGTGTATAAATAAAATATACTATATATGTATATTTATATATATATATATCCAACAAGCGCAGGCAGCTTTGAACTGGTCCAAGCATGCAGCAATTTTTGTCCTTCTGACTGTGGCTTTCCCTGAGCTGTCGCTCCAGTTGTGCGGCAAAGCTCCGGAAGAGGCTCTGCACACCCTGCAGCTGTTGCCGTTTCCTCGGAGAAACCGCAGGGCTAAACAATAGGGAAAACCCACTGATGCATGCAGACACGTCACATGGACATATCATGATGCATCTCATTTTATCACAGTTTATCTCATGTCATCACATTTTATCACATCTTATCTCATTTTATCTCATGTTATCTCATTTTATCTACAGTAATTTTATCCGATATTATCACATGTTGTCACATTTTATCAATCAACCGGCCTGCCAGCGTGTTTTGTGGATGTTCTTGTAATACTTCTGTAGCTTAGCTAAGCTCAGGCTAACGTTCCTCTTGCGCGGATTTTCACTTTTCTGACCTTCCCCCCCCTTCTAACTGACCTCCCCCCCCCCCCACGACTGACCCCTCGCCCCCTCCCCCTTCTCTTTACTATAGTCTATGTAGTCTAATACACAGAGAAGGTTTCTTATACACAGAGAAGCTTTTACACAGAGAAGCTTTTACACAACCTCGCTTTTACAGAGGCCAACTTTTGGACAAACCACCTTTTACGCAAACCACCTTTTACACCACCCAGCTTTACACAACCCCTGCTTTCGCCCTATCGGCCAAAGGCCAGAGGGCTGGAATGCCGAAGGCTGTTAAGTAGTATGTTTCAATAGATCGTGATATAAATCATGATACACAGAGATGATTGGAACAGATTCCCACATATTAGCAAAACAAATCAAAGCCCACATCCAAGCAAGGGATAATAAGGGAGAGGGTTTGCCACGCTGACCAAACGATGGCAAGAATGCCATCACAGTCACAGTGACTACATGACCTGATTAGAGCTCAAATTCTCAGGACAGTGTAGGCACAGACTTGGTCACAAGCATCTTTTCTTGAACGACAACGGAACAAAATGAACAAAGATTGCTGGGGACCTACGGACAATCAGTTCCTTTTGGTTTCCAAAACAAAACAAAAAGGAATTGGCTGACCAGGTGTCGCGTCGACCTTGACCTTGTGGCCAAGCACTTTGCTTTCAACGCCCGCAAAGGTCCTGTGAAGACATTGCCGTGGTCCGGAAACTGGTCATGGGCCACTTGGGCCGGATGCTACATGACATACATTTGAGTCACATGCAATCAAATGGATAGCCATCTAAGTGGATGGCAATCCTGTTCCGAATTTCTCAGCAGAATTCGTGGATGAATGTGGATAACATGAGAACCAGGAAAGTTCGAAAACGCCAAGCGAGTCAGTCAACGCCCCCTTTCGAGTCATGTTACGCAGTAGCTTCCACAAAATATAGAAGGTCAATCCCGCGGTGCCGAAAGCTGGCCATTTGCGCAAACATACCAATCATTTCCAATCATCGTATCGATGACTGGGAGACTGGGGAGACTGGGACTCGACTGTGATTTTCAACTTGAAGCTGCATTGAGAAGCTGATCACTTGGGACCATTTAGGCTCAGGGCAAAGAACACAAAACGCAGAGAACATACAGAACTTTATGCCATGAAAAGAACCATCTACACAAAATATTCAAAATTAGTCAAACCTGAAAGTGTGGGCCGTGATTAATACCACCAATTCTCTCCTCCAGCGGCTGAAGATCTCCAGCTGCATATCGCTGTGGTACTGCTTCTCAAGCCCCTCAGCTGCATATCGCTAGGGCATTCCGGACCGGTACAAAACTCAAGTGATTTTGTTTGAACAGCTGGAACAATTTGAACAAGATACTGGTATAGTGGCTATTCCATAGTTGATGAGAATCTCAGTGGTCCATCCAGCTACTCCATCAAATAAAGCAGTATAAAGAGTGGCTTGCTGAAGCGTCTCCTGTAGTCTTGGACATTCTACCGACGGAGGGGAGCCTTTGTAAGAGAAAGTGAGCAACATACTAACTGCACAACAGTGCACCTGAAATTTGGTCTATCAAGTAACACAAGATTGCACCAAACAACACAAATATCCGTTGTGACATCTGACCACACAGGAATACATCACACATCATCATATATCATCATATATCATCCTCCCATAGACCGTAATCACATCAGTACATCCAATGAACCACTTGTGAAACATTCGAATTCGCCTCAGATCTCGAACATCACCAGATGACCCACGGTGTCCCCAGGTGTCCCCAGGTGTCCCCAGGTGTCCCCAGGTGTCCCCAGGTGTCCCCCCAAGATGTTCACCTGGCCTCGACCAGCAAGTGGTTGTTGTTGCGACTCCGTTGTCGCACCACCTCGATCCGTTGCTGTTGCTGCTGTAAGAGGCCATGCAACTCCCGTTCACCATGGCTTTGTTGGACCAGCGTCACCTGGTCGCGACTCAACAAAACTCGCAGATTTCAAGGCGTCCACCGTCCACCGGAATGAAGAAGTTGGTGTAAATAACTCCAATACCTAGTGTTCATCGTAGGTCTTTATAGAATTCTATAAATGAAAGTAGCATATCATGTTATATAGTTACATATAGTTACTGAATGTTAATGGGGGTGATGGTCACCAACCTATACCTGGGGGGCATATCGCCAAAAATGGGAAGCATTTGGAATGGGATGATTCCAGCCGAGCTCGCAGAATGCATTTGACGCAACCCTCTGATTGTTTAACAGTCTGCTATTGAAGCCATGGCCCATTTATATCCATTTGTAGACGATTTATGATTTAACCTGCTAAAAATACTTTCCATGGCTAGGTTAAATAACCAGAGGGTATAACCAGAGGGTATATGATTCTCACACTGGAATGGACATTTTCCAACGTGCACGTTATCAATCACAGGGGATGATTCAGTAAAGATTCAAAGTCCCTGCTTCAACAGGTGGTGTTCCATTTGTTTCCTTTGTACATCTACACTGAATCAGACAATAGTAGAGGAGCATAGCTTGACTTAACGACTCTGTTTGAGCCAAGATAACCTTCTCTTTTCCCAAATCATAATAATTATGGTGTAGGGTCTTCAGGGAGCACCAACAAAAACACCCAAACCTAAACGGTGGGTTAACCGCCAAGTCGCCCACGACGAAAAGACCTCCTGTTGAAAGCCTGCGGCTGTGGCATAGCACATTTCCTTCATGAGTCTCAAGGCAATGGTGGACTTTCGCTTCATAAACTCCTTCATTTTCTCCTGCAAAGATGATAGAGGCTGAAGTGCCAAAAAACCTATGCTGATTCTGGGATGTTTGCATGGCAACGCGGCATGGCATAGCCGGGATAGCATATTCGTTCCAGGAAATCCGATAGAAAACAAACGATCAACGCGATCAACGCAAAAAGACCTTCAAAGATTTGAAATATTGGTTATAATCATATAGTTTAATCATCAACATCAAGAAACAATCAAGAAACAATCAAGAAACAATCAAGAAACAATCGCAAGATCCTGGCTCAAGTCCACCTGCACCGCGATATGCTGCTCTTGCGCAGCCTCCTGCCACGTCTCGTGAAATGCCTGCCAGTTGGAGCAGTTGGAGCAATGATTCAACGATTAGAATTCAATAGATGGAAACTGGCAGGTATATTTAAATAATTTTTAAATATAATATTTAAATAATGGAAACAAACGGAAACTGTCTATTCAATAGATGGATGGATTAAAGGGAAAATCCATGGAAATCTAATTGAAATCGACAGGAAACTCTGGTCTTTAGTCTTTACCTTCAAATATGGCAGTTTTTCCTGTAAATTGTTCCTTCAACGAGTTCTGGGAATGACGCTCAAAGCACGACAGCCAGCACAGGATGCGCTAAGTTCGTAGTCAGTGTTGGTCTATCAAGAGATGTTCAAGTGTCTTGCGTACTAGATCATTTTTTTTACGACACGACCAGGAGAACCATCTGGAGATTTAAAAGTATCCAGAAGTGTCAGGCTAAATCAATTCTCAACAAACAACTGCCGTCGAATAGGTGAAATCCAGTGCACAAAGGACAACTTCCACAACACATCAGAGCAGGCTTCCTAGAACATTATTACAATCTTTTCATCCGAAATCCACCACTTCACTTCCGGCACCTGAAAGCAACACCGTACGAGGGCAAGGTCATTCTCGGCACAAGCCTTGGGACAATCGCATTTCTGGCGTAAAAGTGTGCTATTTCTTCCAACATCTTCCACCAATCTGCTGTCCATAACGTTACTGAAAATCTATCCGCGTCAAGCAGCTCTGAGGAGGATGAGCTTTGCATTCTCAATCTGCGCTTGTTTCATGTCCTTCATTTTGCCTCAAAAGCGGAGTACCGCAGTGGGACAAACTGAGATACGTGGAGTCCACGTGGAGATCCGGGGAGCGCTGCCGTGGTTGATTCTCTGTGCCAGAAAGGCATACAACGGCGCCTTCGAAAAAGCACCAAGTGAACCCAGAGTATCATTTGATCTACAGTTTGACTAGGACACAGACTGTTGGAAACGAAATCTCACGATCAGCTGCCTATAGCTCCAATCGATTCCAACTTTGGATTAGGAGCATGATAGTTCCATCATGTTCCATCTATTGCATGAAGACAATTCAGCAAACAAAAGCAGCCTCTGGTAAATTCACATAGCTGCGGAACATGGCCCATGTCTGGATGACTTACGGATCTATAGAAAATGATGATTTTCAAGAGAGAGGGCACAAGAGAGAGTAAGCGGATAGTCTAAGCATGTCTAAGCCATAAGTTGCAAAGTGTTGTGAATCATCCAAGACCCTCCCTAGAACTCGAACATATTCGAAGTATTTTGCTGTCACGGCTACCTTGGAAGTCCAGGAGCTTCTCTTCACCTCAGCTGGTGTCAGCTGGTGTCAGCTGGTGTCAAGATACCCGAGGCCAAACATCGTTTCAAGATGTTTCAAGATGTTTCAAGTAAGCAACAACTGCACAAGGACGACAAGGACGCTGACTGTGCTGGCACCATATGGAACCCTTCATAGCCCAGCTGACTCAGCTGACTGTTCCTGGCAAAGTCACATTCTTCGTCCAATTTCCTCTGCACCAGAATCTCTTGCCACAACCTGCAGTGCTGCGGTGGCAACGGTGGCAGCACGGTGCCCATAGATCCCGTGGATAGTGATGGTTCCTACAGTAGATCTACTGTATTGCATCTATTGCCTTGTGTAACATGCCCAGATGTGCAAGCAATCTGGGCATATCTGGGCCCAAAACCTCTCATTTCATGGATAATTACACTTGATGTTGCTGGAAGTGCAGAAGTGAGGGAATCCCAGTCACCCTTTGTACCAACAGCCAAGCCTTTCTAAGCGGCTTAGATGGCTTTGGTATACCTAGGTATGTTGTTGAGGCTGCTATACATCGCTATAAGACTATACTCAGTCTGGCTGCCAGAAGCACTCCAGCGCCAATTGTCTGCTCCGCTCCAGGGCCTGCCAGGTCGAGCAAAGACTGTGGAGATGGAGATCCAACAGGTCGATCCGAGTCGATCCAGTCATCTGCCGCTGAGTGTCTTTGTTGATTTTGCTTTGCATTTTTTTGCGCTTTCTATAGCTGCCCTTGCTTGAGCTCAAAATGTACACAAGGTCTGCAGATTGGAAGGCGCAAATCTGCCAAGCCTGTCTCTCGAGGAGTCGACGCAAAGCACCTTTACTCCGAAGACGGAAGGAGTCCAACAAGGCATCAGCAGAGACGAGCCTATCCGCCAAGGCTAAGGTCTTGGCGGGTCAATACACTGCCCCAACAAGGGAATCCAAAGAGGCTTTCAACGCTTGTCGTAGCATGTGACGGTCAAACAATTCTTGCATTTTCCTGAGGGGACTGAGATTGACTGAGCATTTGTTGCTGGTACATGGGGTAAATCAACGGAAACGGGTACATTCGCATCACGCTGACAAGATTCCAATAAGACTCTACCCAGCATCTGTATGAAAGCGTTCGCTCACGTCAATGCCTAAATTGGAAGGTATGCGTGTTTTATACATGGATTGATTTATGTAATGAAAACAGTATAGGAAACCATCGTTTTGATCCCAATACAATCTTCAATTAGTTGAGAGAGTTCCTGTAGATTTCCCTTCAGGATTAATTCTCGAAACAAGCACATCTAAATCTGGCGGCTCTGAGTGTTACCCTCCGCGGCCTTTCTTGGTAGTCACATCGCACTCTGCGTTCAGCACTGGAGAAGCGTGCATACACAGACCAGCTGCGAAACAAGACTCGAACCTTGGTTTCGAAACTGAAGGAAGTAAAATCAGCTGCTGAACGCAATGAACATATCCAGATACATCCTGCAATTGGATTAAGTATGACGAACCAATGGTGCTGGGCGAGCGCAGGGTTCTTAGCTTGTTTCCCAAATTGTTCCAAATTCATAATGTCAGTGAGCAATATTGATTGAAGAAAGCGTAAGGGAACATAAGATGCAAGGAAACAACCGAAGAAACGCGCCTGTGCGAAAGAAATGTGCTGTCTACTGCTGATCTCACCCGATGAGGCAGGGCTTGGGCACCTGGACCGACCTGTGTTCCCTAGTGTACGCCTTCAAATGAATCCAAACCTGATCTTCAATGATAGATGATATTTACTGATATATATATATATATTATATTGATATATGATGATATAGTCTATGATAATAGCGAATGATAATCAATGATAGACAAACTAATTGAATATCCTCAGTTTGACTACAACAAATGAGCGTCAAGATGTATTCAATCATGACACCCTGCCACAGCATCTGCTTACTTCAGTGTGTGACAGCTTGTGAGCGTATTTGTTGATGCCACACATGTGCTTACAAGCAATGCTTCCGCAATACATTCTTGACAAAACCCGTTACACCACCTCATCACATCCAGTGTTTGGCTTGTGAATAGCCGTACTTTCTGCGCTGAATGGAGCCTAAAAGATCTAAAAGGCTGAAATGTGGAGGTCATACGAATCAACCAATTTGTGATGGGTAATATCACTGAATATATCTGAATATCACTTCTCAGCGATGAGATGAAGAGATCCGTAACGTCCCACAACATCCTGGGAGTGGGGAAAACAAGTCGGAAGTTGCTTGGAGAAGACCGAAAGGTCAAGTGCATCAGGTTTGTTCCTGGCATATGTTGCTGAAACTTCACTGATTCACCATGACATGGTGGCACATGATGGCATGAATGGCTGAAGGTACACGCACCTGCTGTTTGATCTGTTTGCTGGCTTGTGTGCTTCAGAATGTCCATATCACGTGAGTGCTTCTAATTGAAACCTGTTGAAATCTATTGATATCATTGAAACCATACATTATTTACCATCTTAACTGTTGCATATCAAGATCATATTACCCATAGAATGCTATGCATCCGCAGCTGCACATTCTTTGGTTGACGACGTCAAGGAACTGATCCCCTGGAAGAAGTCTCGGCAAATCTCAGCACCCATTTGCTGGACCTTAGGAAACGGAGGGAAAGCGGAGGAACTGGAACCTGGAGGAAAAAAACTAGCAACCTAGCAGGATTGGCGTCCAAAATCTGAAACAGCTCGCGCATATTTGCGAATGAAAATGAAATACATGTAATGTAGTTATACATATATATATATATATATATACGTGTTGATCGAAACAAAGGTTCTGGGGAAGGTACAATCGCCGATCAACCGCCAACCAACCGCGGTCCCAAAGGTGACAATCGCGGAAAGGTTTTGTTCTATCCAACGCCATTTTGCACAGAAAATAAAATGCATATTTCTGAATATACAAACATATAGAAGTCACAAGCCTGTACAGCGTTCAATCCAGACAGAATGGCATGCTGGTGCGACATGTAAGAAGTGGGCAAGAGACATGGCATATGGGCTAGTGACTACATTGGGGGGTTCCTCAATTGCCTCACAATTGCGGATCAATCGGCGATTTTTCGATCCAATGGAAACCATGTCGGTAAAAAGACTGACATCACAGATGCTGTCTCTGAATTGGGAGTTTGATGTTCTGACTTTTCTATGTTTTGCTTGCTATTGGCAATTTGAAATCGGTGCAAGAATGCATCATTATTTGAATGATATTATGATGTTCCACCGTGACATTCTGTTGTCGTTTTCAACGATGACTTACCCTTTGTTGGAGACTTTCAATCAAAGGGGTGAAAAAAACTGCCAAGCCCACACAAGACTGCAGCATATACAAATATGAAAAGCAATTATAGAACATACCTATATATGATTTTCTCCCATATACACAGTACGTGACTGCATCAATCGCGAACCAATCGCCGATCAATTGCGATGCAGAGTTTTACAATCGCGGAAGTCAAGATCTACAAACCCATTCATGATTCTTAGACTTGCATTTGCGATCGGCCCCCATATATACTTGAAGATACAGTAACTGAATATGGTATATACTCATACACTATATAGCTATGACAAACAAAGGTGGAAGGCTTTCACAAGGAGGATTCTCCCACAATGAAGGATCTATGGGCCTATGAGCCTTATACAAGTCCAGATTAGTGCCATGAACGAAACATGGAAATGGTCGTATATGGTTTATTAAGTTTATTATGGTTTATTATTCTCATCCCATGAAACATGGAAATCCTGATATAGAAGGGGCAAATCGCGAACTGAACATGGATTGGTTATTCCCATCCCACAAGGACTGGATGAATTAATCCAATTCAACTAACTTATCCATTGCATCCCCTGAATCAAGTCCCGTAGATGCCATAGACTTGTGATCTGCCAGGCATGCACGGTACCATGTTGGTACCATGCAGTACCCCAGTCATCGCGCATGATACCTGTAGAACTGCCGTAGAACGTCAGTCTGACCAGTTCTGACCAGTCACTTCTCCAGGTTCTTGTGCCGCCCATTCTGCAGCTTTGCTTGTGCTGCCGCCAGCTTCTTGCGAGCCCCAACCGCCTCACGCTGCGTCAGCGCGCGGGCTACAGTAGGGGTCATCGTTCTCGCCGCTGGAGAATCTGAGACTTTCTAATTACTAAGGGCATCAATTGAATCAAGAAATGCTGGATAGGTGTCAATATGAACAATGCAGTCTCTTTTTCATCAGCGTGGATATCAAACAATTCTCATACAATTTCCACATTTGCAGTTTCACCCTCCCTTGAAAATGCTTGGTGCCGCTGGATTGTCTTGCATAATCCCTTGTGGTATCGATTATAGAATTGTTTCAACCGAGTTGTCCATATTAACGAATCACCAACAATCATGACTGTTTATGAATGTACTGGTTTCTTGTGGCCAATCTGGAAACAACCAAGCTGGTTCAAGGAACTTCCTCTTGGCAACGCGTCAACTTCCCTGTCTTCAAAGCATTGTCCTGGTAGGGATTCATCGCGCACGTTGAGTTGTTTACAAGCAACGACCTGTTCACCTCTTAAGTCTCACATTACTTGACCTAGGACACTGAATTCACTGAATAGGGTTTGTGAGGTGACCTACTCAAACGTCTCAAGTTCCATGGACGTAGCATCTCTCAAAAATTTCCCCTAAATGTCAGTGTTGTTGCAAATTCATGCAGGCGAGTGAATCTGACACGATAGAACAAAAAATGGATACATCAAAGCCAGGACACGCTAGTCTCAGAAATATGTGACCTTTTCACCAGCATGGGTATGCTTGGCATGGTTGTTACTTTCTGTTTGATCCACAGTAGGTTTTGTTTGCTCCTTGCCCCAATCACGGAAGTTTTCGCCAATGGCACGCAACTCAGAGCCTGCTTGGACAGCACTCATTCTGAACCTCAGCCGAGCTGTCCGCTGTGGAGATTCATATCACCACCTGTTTGGTGGGAGGATGACGGAAGTAATCCCATGGCAGGGTGGATAAGGTGGTGAGGTCAGCAAAAATGCAAGCGGACTTGGAGAAGATGTTGTGAAAAATGACAGGCTTAGTATGTCCTAATAGGGATATGGAGTATGTATTTTGGGCTGAGTAAATGTACAAACCAAACAAAAAGGTTTACTTTGAAGTATAGTTTCACACCCAATACTTCAGAAAAGGTGCCATTTATATCCAGCCATTTATTGCATAGTTTATACACTAGTATCAAATTATATCATATCATATTACACGATATTGTATTGTAATATATTCTGTTAAAGTATTGTGTTTTGTTTTATTTTTCCTATTTTACTAAATTTGATTGTCCTATATCCAATATTATGCCTGAAATCATATAATATCATCTTAAGTCATATTATATCAATATTGAAAAAAAAAATGTTGAACCATATGCAATCATAAAATACCAAATTAAATCGAAACACATCATACTACATCAAATTATACCATATTCAATTTTCCTATGCTATGTCATATTGTAGTATACACATCAAATGATATTATCATATCATCGAAGGAGGTTTAGAAGTCAAACCTCCGACGATATGGACAGATGGAAAAGCCAAGATGGGAAGAGCCACAGAAGAGAGAAACTCAGACAGGGAGAAAATCAGAAGAAAGAAACTCCAGGTGCGCGGAAAAGTAAAAAAAATCGCGAAACGCTATGTTTTTTCCGATGTTTTGTGGCTGCAAAGGGTCGAAAAGTAGGCTCGCTAAAGCGGCGGGTGCGGAGCCATCTGGCCAGACGAGAGATCTAAAAGTGCAAGCCGTTGTGGCGCGAAGCGCATTTCGAAGTAAAAAGTGTTAAAACTGACAGGTTCGGAGCAGTTTTGGAAGTGGAGGTGTCCAAAAAGTGCACGCCGTTGAGCAATGGAAAAAGTGACCGGCGTTGTGGCGCGAAGCAAACTGAGGGTCTTGGACCGCTTTTGCACGTTCAAGAATCCTTTTGTGTGGCAGGCGCAATGAATGCTGCACCCCGTCAAACGTGTGGGATTTGCAGCATTTTCAAAAACGATGGCAGGCGTGTGACATTTGAAGAGGACCTGCAAAGATGTGTTTCGCGTGGCAAGGGCAGTACAAGAGACACCTTCATCAGAGATGCTATCGGGTCATTGCGCTGATTTCCTGCGAAGGGTTGCATTTTGGGGCTACGATGATTTTGCATGACAGGCGCAACGCTTCATATGATCTGGCTTTACTTTTTCCTGGCAGTGGCAATACTTTAGACAGGTGGAATGGAAAAATCGCAAAACGGAATGGTACGAGGCCGTCAGCTGCACACTCAACTCTCCATTTTGGAAGGAAGTCTTGCAGAATTGCTTCGTTTTGATGTTGTCAACTTCACAAATTGAGGAAGTCTTGCAGAATTGCTTCGTTTTGATGTTGTCAACTTCACAAATTGAGGAAGTCTCGCAGAAATGCTGCGTTCTTGATGTGGTCAATTTCCACTCTGAAGGAAATCTCACAGAAAAGATTCGTTTTTCAGCTTTCAACTCCCACATTTAAATGCAGTTTTGCAGAATAGCTTCGGTTTTCAAGCTTGCAGATAGACAGATAGATAGCTAGACAGATAGATAGAAAGACAGATAGATAAATAAACAAGTAGATAGATAGACAGATAGGTAGATAGAAAAACAGACAAACAGATAGATAGACAAATAGATAGATAGAAAGACAGACAGATAGATAGATATATAGACAAATAGAGAGACAGACAGATAGATAGACCGATAGACCGATAGATAGATAGATAGATAGATAGATAGATAGATAGATAGATAGATAGATAGATAGATAGATAGATAGATACATAGAGATAGATAGATAGATAGATAGATAGATAGATAGATAGATAGATAGATAGATAGATAGATAGATAGATAGATAGATAATCCCCCTTGTTTGATGGGTACCCACCCCTAACCGGGCGTTTCATAAATAATAGCCGTGTTTAGGCATTTATAAAATGGATCGCCCTAGGAAAACCACATTTCAGCACTATAAAATGCATGTTTTTTTTAAATGGAATGCCAATATGCTCAAAAATAAAAATATCCCAATGACATTTTTTTGTGCCTTTTTCTATTTATGAAATGTGAAGGTTCATTTTTGGGACTTGCAACAAACACCACTATAAAATGCCGTGACGTGAGAACCCCCCCCTCCAGAATATTCGCACATCAGTGCCATCTATGAAATGGTTTAGATAAGGAAACCATCAAATTTGGGGGGTGCCCTTACCAGATCCCGACCCCTGTGATTTTAGATTGGAACAACCGAGGGGTATTATTTACAACATGTCTGGCCACTGAAAATGACGGAAAATGCCACTGAACACTTCTAGAAGCCTTTTTCATTTATAAAATGCATTACCTCTATAACCCAAACACCAACAAAGTACATAATCTACCATCCATACATGATCATCAGTTTTCTTTTAAAATGCCGTCCCGTAGAAACAAAAAACAAAATAATTAATATTTTTTGTTGTGTTTTCTTTTGGCGTTTATGAGAAGGGGTCTGGAGAGCCCATTTTATAAAAGGCTTCACGCGGATAGAAACCCGCGTCGTTTCCTGCATCACAGCATTTCTGTGTTGTTTCTTGGATTTCATGATTCATGTTCCGCAGCCATTTGCATGNAGGCTTCACGCGGATAGAAACCCGCGTCGTTTCCTGCATCACAGCATTTCTGTGTTGTTTCTTGGATTTCATGATTCATGTTCCGCAGCCATTTGCATGTTAATTTTTCCTGCGTTTTCCCATGCAATTTCAGNGTCAACAAATCAAACTTCATGTGCAGAAAGGTGACAATCAGGCACCGCAAAATTATCAATCTATGTGTAGAGACAAGTTTTGCAGAATTAAAGTTGTACATGTTGCAAGTGCAAGANAAGTAGACATGAACGTTATTGCCCCACCCCACCCCACCCCACCCGAAATGATCCATATGCAAATTGTATTGCGGGTTTCTACCTGCGTGTAGGGTTTTATAAACCCAAATGCTTGGCATTTTATAGGCGATCAATTATGTGGGATGATAGATAGATAAATAGATAGATAGATAGATGGACAGATAGAGAGATAAATAGATAGATAGATAGATAGATAGATAGATAGATAGATAGATAGATAGATAGATAGATAGATAGATAGATAGATAGATAGATAGATAGATAGATAGATAGATAGATAGATAGATAGATAGATAGAGATAGATAGAGATAGATAGATAGATAGATAGATAGATAGATAGATAGATAGATAGACAGACAGAGAGAGAGATAGATAGATAGATAGATAGATAGATATATAGATAGATAGATTGATGGATAGATGGATAGATGGATAGACGGATAGATGGATAGATGGATAGATGGATAGATGGATAGATAGATAGGTAGAGAGAGAAACTGATCAGAGCCTCAACCAGCTTTCGGTCCATCATTGGGTTTGCCCTGCCAGCCAGGCATCACAACAACCAAACTCTCCTATAGGTTTCCTATAATTGAAACTTTCGCCACCGCCTTGTGCGGTACTACGGGTATTATATTATTTTACATTATATCATATCATATGATATGATATGATATTATATTATATTTCTCATGTATGATATTTGTCATATGATACGTATGGCATGTGCAAAATCGACACCCTTTGTACATCACCAGCATTTTCAGGTTTAGGGCCAAGGGAACACCGCCTTTCCAATGCCAGCGTTCTCGGCATCAACCAGGGCTTCTTCCAGCTGTGTAAGATCCTTCAGCAAAATTAATCGATGTCCAAAGTTTCAGGCCTTTTCTGGGGCAAAAATATGGGTCAATGCAACAAAAACAGAAACCTTGGTCTTCTATCGGAGATTCTATCGGTTTTGAAAGCTGGGTCAGTGACATCATCAGTGTCACCGTTCGTTGAAAAAGGCACATGTATCGAGATGTCGTTAGCATCGCTGCTCAGGAAGCTTTGCACAACCCCCCACCGAGTGTCCGCTTGTTCCAAGCCGGCACGAACACGGTCAGAGCCTTGCTGCTGAGTAGCGGAATGGCCAACTCTATGCAGAAGCGAATGCAACCTACAAGATTTGATACTTGCCATGTACAAATTGATTCTCAAACATGCAACATTGCACTACATCTGCATTACATCATCACCAGAATAGAAACAATGCAAAGAGTATTCAAGATTGTTTAAGCATGTGTATTGTGGTTAATTGTGAGGAAAGTCTTGCACACTGCCATTCGGAGGCGTACAGGAAAGAAGGCAGGAATCCAATTATCCAGAAGACCGAGGGATTCAAAACGATCCTGCACCATCAAACAACCACCATGAATTTCTGGTAGTTTGGGTTTTCTGCCCAATTTAATCCAATTTATATGATAGCAAATAATTGTCGTTGAGTCGTTGTGCCCTGGTTGGACCTTTTTTGCCGGATGTCATGTGTTCTCGCCATGCTTGTCTCACCACATTAACATCCGCTCACATTGCAAATGTGCATTAGCCCATACTGATTCTTAAACCCCATCCTGTAAGCGTTCTAAGTCTACTGTCTAGGTCCGGAAAACCGGAGGACGTACTATGTATATAGACAGTTTGCCGTGTCTGCTGACACGGTCTAGCCGTCTATCCCAAATTGCCAACCATCAAATCGTCTTAGTACCTATGCCATGCAAACGCCCAAAAGGATTACTGTAGAACTACCTGAGCTTTTTGTGAACGGGAATGAAACCCTTTATCGTCTCTATCAAAATATATATATATATATACATCTTTCTGGCGGAACCTTGTGGTGATTGGGGAGCTGTTGACCATCAGGAATGGGAAACTGGTGAGGGTAGCTTGAACATGCTGCTTCTATTCGGACTTCAGGTGGGAAATCCTTATTCACTGCCCTGTGATGGCTTTTGCGTACTCATTGCTAGTTCTTGCGCCCGAATTGTGGCATGTTGGGGCACCAAATTTTCTGAAAAAGGTTGAAGGAGCGAAAATCGATGGCAAAAAATCCGTGTCTGAGCAGTCTGCATAGTCAAGTCAAGATATGTCAAAGTCACATGTTGCACTCCTCCCGACTCACAAAACGATGTGTGATGGTGGCTCCAAAATCAAACAAGGCCAGTGTCCATTCCCAGCTGTCACAAGGCTTGAAACGGAAAAACATGTTTTCAGCATTAAAAAAAAAACAGTATCTATCCACCGTTGACACTTGCGATTCATCTTTTGACTTTGCACTAGTAATTTTAAATACACACAGTGGTCTGAACCTCCAGGGACCACTACAAGGCCATGCATATGCCCTGGTTCAGACTTGAATCACAAGATCAATGGATCGTCCGGGATTGATGGAAACGATTCGGAAACGATGCTTTTTTTGTTTCAATTCCATTTGCTTCGTTGAGGCATCACAACGATTCCCCAGAGATTCGAGGTGCTGAGCACCAAATGTTGCAACTTCACGAAGAAGTCCTGAAACTGAGAATCACCTGCCGGCGGTGAAAATTTGGGGGACTTGGGGCTGCCTCTTTCAAACTAGCCTCTGAAAAGGTGTTGATGAGGTACGGGTTGATCCACGACGTCAATCCCTTTCTGTAAAGAAAAAGTTCTGAACTCAAAATGCATGAACTTTCCGGAGCAAAAGATGAACGTTCACTGCCAAATTCACTGCCATTTGGCACAACAACTACGGCTGCCTTGAGGAATCTTGGACATCAAGTTCTCAACTTGCTCGTCTTGACTCATCCTTGTCAACGCATCCTGTGAGGTGGGGCAAGCCATACCACTACCCTGTATCCACTGCCTCGGTCAACTGCATCACTTCCGGTTGCAACATCTTGGACCCTTGGAATCTTTCATGAAAATAGATGAAAATAGATCATCAAAATTCATCAAATCAGATCAAATCATTACGGTATATTACGGTGCTCTCTGCGACTCTCGCCCACTATCAGAGTTGTAGTATGCCAGTGCGTTCTTTGATGTAACCCCCACCAAGAGGTATTCCATGGTATTCCCTAGAGTCAAAGAAAATCAATAGATATCAATAGTGTTTTCTTCACCCCTGGATTCCAGGTGATTCCAGGTGATTCCAGCATCCCACATCGGCTCCTGTTCATCCTTCGACACCTGCACTCCATAATCATCCAACACCCGCGAGGCCGCAGCAATCACGTGTCGACTGGAGCCGCAGCCGGCGCCAGTGCCGTTGCCATGGCTGTCTGCTGCCACTTGGGCAGAGGAGATGTCAGCAACCAGTAGAAAGTGTTGCCTCAGGATACACCCAGCTATGCCCAGGCGGTATCGCACGGCATGGCACTGATAAAAAAAATTGGCATCTGGAATTGTGAGGCTCAAGACCTACCTGGAACATCCTGGAACCTGGAATCCTCCCATGGCACCGCATCTTGGAGTTACACCTACTGTGAGCATCTGCACCACACCACCCTGATCTCTGCCACCACGTCACGGATTGAAGAAGTTCCGCGCCATGAAGTCCAAAGCCATTTCGCGACCTTCGGCCCATCGTGTTTCATCATCCTTGATTTCTTCTTCGTCACCGTCCATGTCGTCCATGGCGAGCAGTCGAGTCCAGTTCTGAATTTGGTGAGTTTGGTGAGGTGATTCCCTCAAACACCTCAAGTTGATGCATCTGAATTTGTGGATGGGGTTGATTCGGGTTGATCATGTGCACAAGATGTAATTCTCCAAGCCGACGTTTCAAAAAATTGGAAGTGTGTGGTGGTATGCAAATGTTTCTGTGTGTGTGTGCGTGAGTGTGCGTCTCTGTCTGTCTGTCTTTGTGTGCCTGCCAAAATCAGCCTGTGAATGTATATATTCCCAAATTGGGCACTACCAAGGATCATTGAAAAGTCTGGTTCAATTACAGGTCGACTAAGGGCAACAGCTAGAAGCAAGTGTTGACCCAATGTGGGGGAACTAGAAGATCGTTTTAGGTGCCAAATCATGATGTCTGCCAACTATTGGAAGCTACTTTGAACGAGCCGCGCGCAAGGTGGTAAATGAATGGTTTAATGGCAATCGTCGTAAGGCGTGACTGCCCTAAAGAACTCTCGCACCAAATGGCGCCAGTCTGGGGAAGCACTTCCAATTTGTCAAATCGATGGGCACCAGGGAAGTGGCAAATGGAACTCGAACTTTGCCAATATGTCAAAAAAAAATACACACTTGTCGTGGTTCTATGTCAAGACATCTCAAGACTATGACGGCTATGACTACCAGCATCTACCATCTAAACCGGTCACAAACAAGCAAAATCAAGCATCTAACATGTGCATGTGCCGCAACTTGTCCATCATCCCCTGCCAAAAAACAGCAGAGTTTCAATGTCCAGCGGCGCTTTCGACCGGGTTTCCCGAACAACTTCAGCTGGTCGACACTCAAAGCCAAGGTGAAGCTTGGAGCGATGTCCTACAGAAAAAATGGGAGCCCTCTGTGTCGGATTTGAGCAGATGTTCCTGGTACCACGATACCTACGGTAGATGATGATCATGATTCATGATGATGTATGCAAATGAGAGTCAGAACGTGTCACAACTACGGCCGCTGAGTGCTGCAAGAATACCCCACTTGCAGCGGAGGGAACAAGACATGAGAATCGATGCATGGTCAGCACCAACAATATCATGACTCCCCAGAGATGTTGGTGATGATTGGCATTGGTATGACAAGTGGTCTGGGAATTCCTCCATGGTCGATCAACAGCAATGTGTAGCAATGATGACATGGACTACAAAGGAGGAACAAGGACTTGCGGAGAATCACGAATCCTTGCTCACATGACGTTGGCCTGTGATGAATATTGCGAAAAAATGAAGCCTGGATAAGGCTGACTCACACAGCAAAACACTACAAAATGCGAACCTGCATTGTTTTATGTACCTCATTCAAAACGTGGTACTGACTTTACGATAATCAATTGATATCAAGGTTCCTATCGCTCCACTTTGAGTGGGAGGCACCCGGTCACCCGGAAACCCGATGCGCTCCTGATAGTATCGGGGCAGATCTGAAGCGCAACCCACTTTAACCTTCGCATCATCCCGGATGTTGGCAAAGTACCTGTGATGTGTGGATTGATCGCACCATGGGCTGCCTGTGGCTGGTTTCAGGATGTTTCAGGTGTCCCCTCCAAACCCATCATCAACAATGTGACTTCAACTGCCAGGAACGTCGCCTAACATGAGCTGACAGGTGAAACCTAACACCAGAATGCCAAACTGGCAATCCTGGGAGCCATTCATGGCGGGGGCCTTGATACTGTCGCAGCCTAAACCCTTTTTTTGTAAACAGTGGCTTCGTCAAAACGTAAAGGAACGTACCTTCTTCATTATTTTAGTGTTTGTTTTATATAATTTGTATGCGTATGTACACAATATCATACAATGGGTTCTTATTGGTCAGTATAAACTTGGATTTGCTTATCAAAGGGGACCAAAATATAGAAAACAAATACCCCGTAGATTGCCTAAATGGTGGATTAAGCGGTGGGAAAAGAAGAAATCCTTTGCAGCAAGGGCAAATGGAGGGTTCTTAAAATGGGTGATACCAAAAGCAGTGGTTTCCAAGAAAATGACAAATCGATTGATTTTTGGGTCACCCATTCTGGAAACCCAAGAATGGATTGGGTGCATTGAATCATATTGAATCCATCACTTCATTCAATGCCTTCACTTGTTGGTCGGGTATCCTTGTGATTGTTCCTCATGTTTACATTGATACCATGGTTGCCAGCATCTAAGATATCATGAGGGGCTTTTGGGGATCCAACAAATAATGAAGCTGCTCCCGGTCCTGGTGTAAATCGAGGCTCAACGAATCATAACAAATCGATGCTCACCGTGTCACTTTTGGCACTTTTGCAATGAAGTTATCAAGTTTTGGGGGCCTTGGACTGCGATCAACATCCACAAGGAACTAACCACAAGATCTCACAACACTTTCGCTGCTTGCAGCACTTGTAGAGTCATTTTTTGCAGGCTGAAGAAGGGCTCAAGCATGCTCAAGCTAAAAGGCAATCGATTTGAAGACAACCAGCAGCATGACTTAGCGTGTCGTGACATGTACCTTCTATACCTAAAGCATCCTAAAGCTACTGGCATAAATAAAACCATAGATGTGGACAATTGTAGACAGTATACATAAAATGTTTTGTGAATGTTTCATAATGACTCCAGTTTGATGCAGATTGATGCAGAATGTGAGTCATCAGACTTCCAGCTGCTTGCGCTGCTTGTGGCCTATGGCCTCCCTCAGTCCCGTTGAAACAACTCCTGCAGCGTGTCAACTTAAAGCTGTTCGTGATAACGGGATAGCTGTCGTCATTGAATTCATATGAATTCATTACGATGTACCAGGAGCATCTGTACCATCACAAGAATACACAGATGTGCCTGTGTTTGTATTTGCCTGCATTCATTTCTGTATTCTGTATTTTCCTGGTTTTTTTCATGTGCGCCCCATGTTTGTTGGATTTATGCACGCTTGATTTCAAAAAAAATACCAGCAAGTCAAGTCACCAAGTCAGAACTAGCCAGGCACATGACAGGAATCTTGTTGTCTGTTGAGGTCTTTCAGCCAGAGAATTCCACGGGAGCCATATCATCAAAAACAAATGCAGATTCTTGTCTTTTTTAATGGCGCTCTCAGGTACGCCCATTGTTCAGTTCCGCATCCACACATCAGCCCAAGCTAAAAAAATGGGATCCCCAAGCTTTCCGAACTTTCAAGTGTCCAGAACCCATACCACCAGAAATCAAAAATTAAGTGAGCTGGATACATCAGCGTTTCCTCAAGACTTGTTTCGTTTCTTCAAGGGTTTGCAGAAAGGCCAAACAAATACATACTGTCTTTTCGTGTTTCTGAGATGGACTGTACGAGAAAAAACAAGTATGGCCTTCTTGGCGATGTCAGTCAAGCAACGTATCAAATCGAAAAAGTTGAAAAGTGCTTCTAAGAATGGACTGGCTAGAGACAGCTAAACACGTTCCTCTGTTTGCATCAGCCAGCGTCCCCCACATCACAAAGAGACGTGGCAAACATATCTGGCTGCTCTGAAAACTTTGTTTTTTCTTGAGTTTGTGAAATGACATCTGTATTTATATATATTATATATATATATAATATGGTATATAAACTCAATGAAAATAACCATCCCTCATATCACCATAAATGGGTTGTAAAAACCATCCTCAAAGGATAGGCTTATTATTGGGTTTTACCACATCATGCTACTTGTCTTCCAAAATTCACATTTTTACGATACCACTGGGAGATGAACACGGCCCATTTTTCTGGAATGGAGACACTGCAAATATATGAGCCCCGTTGCCGCAACCCCAATGGATTGCCAAAATGCAGGACGCCACTACTATGGAACGCTCTGCTTGTATTCATGTATGGACCATTTTGCACACTGCACTACATGCAATTATGCAACCATGCAACTGCATTAAATCTACTCGCCTCCTAGCGGTGCACTTTTCTGTCAAAACCACCAGGGAGGGATAGTCCAGTGATGTTCAGCCTGTGAATGGATATGGTCCTTTGAGAGTGAGACATCAGGGTGGTGTGTCTTTCCCTGTACACATCTCAGAATGGCAGTTGCCTTTCCAGGCTTCACCAAACTGCTTCACTTACATAGGTAGATACGGTAGATATGCAAAAGGATGCAGTGGGCCCAGCTGGCCAATCCTTCCCATTCTCCTAAGGACCAAGCCTCATCGCTCATCAATCCAGTAATCCAACTTACCCATCTTGAAGAAACCCTTAAACTCCTGGAGCCCAGGCAAAGCATGGTCCACATCTGGAAACACACCTATGGAATATCATTGAATATCATGAAATCCTGTGGTCCACTTCATAGGTAGCCTAGAGATCCCACAATATCTATTGAAGGCATCAAATCCAAAGTTCCAACCATAACCTGTCAATTCATTGCAACACAGTGTGGTTTGAACTCATATCATACAGTCCAAAGGCGCATCAAATGCGGATTCGACTTCAGTTTGTTTACACATATTGCTGTTGCCAAAACTTTGTTGGGGTCAAAAGAGATTGCATTTTCATACATGTTCCACAAAGTTCAAATATTCTTCCATGTGAGCTGATCATGTCGCAGAACCGGACCTGGTCGTTGTGGTCGACCAAAACACCTGGTGCTCCCGGTCTTCATACTGTACTGTGGTGATGGCTTGGGAATTCCAAACCCCACTTCGGATGCAATTGCACTCACTCAATGTTTAAGTTGGACACAATTACAAGGGCCCCATATCCTGCCGGCCCTGCTGGCCCTGCCGGCCCTGCCTACTTCGTTCTGCATGCCGTCTTTCCACTGTCCAGCATACTTCTTCCACCTTGCGGCGGTGAGTTTCGGTTGAGCGGGTGGAGCGGTGACAAATGTCCTTCTGACTCGTCCCAAGCTATAGATGTTGTAAGGGGTGAGTTGCATGTTAAAAGTTTGAAACTTCTATCACAGGACTTTAACAAGCTTACAACTTAGATGTTTTTTTCCTGTTTGCACGCTGTTAAAATAGAATTCCTGTCACTCTGATGTGGGTTTGGAGCATCACGAAGGGGTAGATCTCGGATTGAGAGGCGCAGCTGAGATTATGAGTTATTTTTCGTTCGACAACATCATCGATTGCACTTAGCAGAAAAATCAATGGGTTAAGGCTCTTGTACGGACTTGTCATACGGTGACAAACCAAACAACATAGAATCATGTCAAACTCTGTGAACATGTCAAAACTAATCACCTTATAGCATCCTATAGCCGCGCCCGTTCATCATTTGACTTTCAGGGGGGAAACCTCAAGGGTATCTGACAAACCTTGTGTTATTTTTTAAACGTGAAACGAGTGCGTTTTTTTTTGGTGTGGCGTAAGACCTGGGGTTTCCCACAGGCTACAAGCAAGAAAACAGTATAAATACGTTGAAAAGTGGGTGTTGGCAGGCAAAACCAGTCACGTGTTTGGATGCTCTTGTGTGTCACTGTTTTTTGAATGTTGTGTCTTGGCCAGGTTGTGTTGATATCATGCAGCTAAAAAAATGTAAGCTACTGTATTGCCTAGGTTTCTACATGTTCCATGGTATTTCGAATTGCTTTGCAGCACAGTTTTATGGTATGGAAAGTAAGGTGTTCAACCTTTCTCAGCAAATGCCTGCAATTGGGATACACACATAAGCGCCCACCTCCCCAGAGCAGTTGGCACTGATACCCACCATGATATATAGAACACTTGTAATGTATATATTTAATAAAATTTCTGCACATGTACATGTGACCGTACTCGGCACCGGTATCTATATTTGTGAAAATAATGTTACACCCGGTATCTATAGATGAAAATTGTGTTACTCACATACATGTATATTTGTATTGTGAATGTTCAAAGTGGTGGCTTGCATGTTTTGATATGCATTGCTACGTGGCACAATCAGACGAAAAACCATGCTGCACCATCGCACCTGCCGCTCATCCAAGTCATGGTGCCATAGCCTTCTCGCCTGGGTTCCATCAGTTCACAAATTTTGCCTATCACACCACTTGTCCACGTGGCATGTCTGTATATAAATATGTGCATATATGTAAAAATGCATATCCTTGAGGGGCGAAAGAGAGAGAGAGAGAGAGAGGGAGAGAACGAGAGAAAGAACTGTGTATACATATATATATATATATATATCTATATATACATTTACATGTGTATAAATATTAAAGAAATATGCAGTCATGGGAATATTTCCTTATACACCTATATAAATAGAAAAATAAATAAATAAATATATATATATATATCTCTGTGTGTGTGTAAACCTGCGGAGAAACCCAGGATATGCATCGAAAAATGTGTATGCGCAACACAAACATGTAATATTGTTCGAACACAGGTATCTACACACGTATGCATGTGTAAGCATCTATTTACATGTAAATACGTGTGAATATACATCATCTATCGGTATGTGAAGAACATGTAAATGTGTACATGTAGATGTGTGTAAAAATAAAATATAAAGCAAGACATAGATAAATATATTTATATGTGTATTGTATGTATGTATGTATGTATGTATGTATGTATGTGTGTATGTATGTGTGTATTTAGATAGGTATGTATATAAATATATATGTATGTATGTATGTGTATATAGATTGAGATATGGGTAGACAGACAGATAGATAGACCAATAGATAGATAGATAGGTAGATAGATAGATAGGCAGATAGATAGATAGGTAGATAGGTAGATGGGTAGATAGGTAGACAGGTAGATAGGTAGATAGGTAGATAGGTAGATAGATCCAAAGATAGATCGAAAGATAGATAATAGATAGGTACGAGTAGATCGATAGACAGATAGATAGATAGATAGAAAGACAGACAGATAGATAGATAGATAGGTAGATAGATAGATAGATATATGATGATATATGATCTTCCTTCCTACTCCAGCTGATGGTCAGCTCTAAGTTTCCATGCGAATATCAGCCCCATGCGTCACATGAAATGCCGAACCAACCCTGTGGAGTCCCAACCCCTGGCACAGCAACATGTTAAAAATGCGTCTTTTTCTCCCACGCAATTCGCGAGGAATAAATGTCGATATGTTCGGTAAAAAAAATGTCGCTTGAATCAGCATCAGCCATTGCATGGCAACCCAAATCCTGAAAACCCCACGGGTAGCATGTTCATGGCGCTGTCTTTGCCTTGGAAGCAGAGTTTATGCATGTCAGCAATTAGCTTCAAGACAGCTTTCCAGTCGGCAGGCATTTCCACTAGCCTTTTTTCAGCTTTCAGAAGCTGTTCTGTCAGCTTGTCCTTTCACCTTTCACAACAAGGCCTATACGTCCTGCGACTCACACACCTACTGCAGGCCGCAGCATGGTACGATGATGCAACCCTACATGGGCATTGCATCACCCTCGCAAACAAAAACCACAGTGCATCAGTGGTAGGTGCTGCTGAAGAATCTGAAAATAGAGATATTGATGGCAATCCATCCTGCGTCCATTGCCCCCAGAAAAACCATTCTGCTACACGACTCGCTGGAGGCAAACTTCCGGCGCATAGCCCATGCAACGCCAGCTAGCCAGCAACCCGATGCCTTGTTGGAGCATCATGTAGGTATTGAAAGCAGAGACAATTGGCTGCGGGGCGGCATTCAAGGCTCTTGTCTCAGTTCACCCTGCCTGGCAGTTCACATTGGAATAGCTGGTGTTGATGGCTGCTTCGGCTCTTGAAGCCCAAACAGGCTGCAGGTTGACATCGGTAAATACAATAGAGTTGCAAAAAACGAAAAAGCAACCTTTTCAGCAGAAATTGGGGCCGACCACGCCTCATTTGATTGGGATTGTAAGACAGGAGATTTGTGTAGTATTTTGTTACTTTTGTCATCTTATGTCCATATCTGCAAATTTCAATGTGCATATCTGCCAATACATGTACATGTCTATATGGAGGTTTCCTAAAATGGGGGTACCCCCAAATCATCCAAAATTAGACCGTTTTAGTATTGACATACATGGTTTTGGGGATCCCCTATTTTAAGAAACCTCCATGTGTGTAGCTGTATGCCCGGCATATCCTTTGTCTCGCCGTTGCTTGAACCGTGATTTGTTCGTTTCATTGCCGTTGTTTTGTGCAGTTAAAGCGCGTTTCTCAATTTCTAAAAACAAAAAGGCGCATTTTACCCTGCGGCCGCCAATGAGCCGCGCAACGTCCATTTTGTGCGTGGCAGGCGCAAGGTTTTATGATCGCATGCATTTTCTCTGCAGGTGCAGGTGGTTCGGGCGTTTTCTGACGTTTTGAACATTGCGCAACGTCCATTTCGTAGCGGGCGCAAGGTTTTCTAACTTTCACCAGCTTCATTTTCGATGGCAGGGGCAGGACTTGTTAAACTGTCTTTGTTGACGGTGTGAACGTGTGATGTGTTCTTCGCTGATCTTTTGTTCTATATCTTTGTTCGTTTGAAGGGTGGGTTCGGGGTGGGGGGGGGCAGGGGTGGGGAGGGGTACTAATAACATTCTGCTTGCGCAAGGTTGGGTTCTACGGTCTTGATGTTTTGAGGAGGTTGCAACACGCTCTTGCTGCTACGCTCGTAACTGTGTCAACTAACTTCTAACGCGCTCTTGGCGTTACGCTCTTAACTGCTTCAAGTAACATTCAACACCCTCTTGATGTTACGCTCTTAACTTCCGTAGGTAACATGTCACACTCTCTTGATGTTGTATTCTGGACTCTCTTTTGCAAGATGTAAAACGCTCTTGATGTTACGCTCTTAACTTCCTCAAGTGTAACATCCAACATGCTCTTGATGCTACGCTTTCAACTTTCAAGGAAGTTGTAACACGCTCTTGATGCCACGCAAAACGACTTTGCCCCACTTTTAGCGGCGCCAGGGAAATGCACTTTCTGGTTATTATACATTGAGATATTGGATTTTGCCTGCAAGACATGCAAAATGTGGGAAAAAGACAAATGACATTTGAAGCGACGCGTATTTAAAATATATACAAGTGTATATCCAAGTGTATATATATAAATATATATTAATATATATATATATATATATAAAATGTGCATGCTTTTTTTGTATACATGTATTTAGGTAAACATGATTGTATAACTGTAAAACAGATGATATAGTGTAATTAAAGTATTAATTCAGTACCTTACACACATATATATATGACAAATCGAAAATAGCGGAAAGGTTCACAATCACCTTCTGGTGCTTTATGACTTTGAAACCCACAGTGCCCCTGAGAGGCTGGACTTGTTGGCAACGAACTGGCCGATGTATTCGACACCTATCATGGCTCGGGAAAACGATTCCAACAATGAGTAAATGTGCCTGGAACATGGGAATCCAAACGTCATGGATTAATCTGAATCTCAAAGTGAAAATGGATTGATGACCATCTCCCAAGGACTGGGTATACAACTAACTTGACCATGGCACAAATGACAAGAATCAACCCAATCAGCACATCAAAAACACCTTCGGGCAAAAATATAATAAACAAAACTATCGCATATCCTGGTCGTCTTTTTACTTGTGTCTTGTGAACACGGTTTGGAGGTGCATGCGAAGTTTCTCTTGTCAACATCATGCTTTGTAAAAAAGCTGATTGATTTCCAGGCATCTTCTGAACTGTGAACAACTTGACCAGATCAACATGCCCAATTCTTGCAGGGACTCTCTTGATGTGGCCAAATGCATTCTATGGTATTCTATCTGCTTTGCGTGTTGTGGGTGTGTACCAGGCAGCCCCAGGCAACCATGTACTCGTTTCATGAGCTTTTATCCCATCACTGGCTGAACATAAACACAAAGCCATTAAGCCCATCACAAACACATTAGGAAATTCTAAGGTGACCCAACATGACAGTGCCGATCCTTGCTGATTTTCTCATCATGAATACAGTTTCAGTTTCACGTGGACATATATGTATATTCTCTATATATTTTCCAAATATATGTGTGTGTAAAACCATAGTTTGGGGACTTGTGGGAGCCTAAATTCCCATAGCATACCATGGTTACATTGTAACAGTAACCTTTGGCCACTCCCAAGTAGGACCCCAGGAGCCAGGAGGAGCCCGCAACCCAGGCTTCCCTGACCATCACGCCACTGCATGCGCCCTTCGCCCGACATGCAATCCTCACAGAACTGTCCACGATAGACCTGCGAACGCTGTCCCCATGACGCCCTCCCATGACTAATATGACTTCCTGCAATATCCCATGTGTGGACACGATGACATGCACTGGTACTAACGTATGTACAGATATCATACAGTAAAGACTGTGTTTGTATATCGTCAAATATATATATATATATACATATTTATTTATTTGTTTATGTTTTTTTCATTGATCTATTGATTTATTTATTTATTTCTTTATTTACTTATTTATTTATTTATTTATTTATTTATTTATTTATATTTATATTGATTTTTATTTTTTATGATTGATTTATTTATCTATTTATTGCTTTATTTATGTGTTTATTTACTGATTTATTTATATTTATTTGTATTGAAATTTATATTTATATCTATGCTTATACATGTAGAAGTCTATGCACATACATACATACATACATACATACATACACATACATACACATACATACATATACATACATATGCGTACATATACATACATATACATACATATACATACATATACGTACATATACATACATATACATGCATATACATACATTTACATACAGATACATACATATACATACATATACATATACATATACATATACATATACATATACATATACATATACATATACATATACATATACAGATACATACATATAAATATATGTGTGTGTGCGTGCCGCGTAAAAATTATATACAGCAAATAAACCAATAGAAAAAATCATTGTCTACACATATACCATACATGTATGTATACACAGATATGTGATGCAATTCTATGGTATACATAGTATACAATTGTCCGGATACCTAGGGAAACAGAGAAGGACATCCACCTGCCCTGCATGCCGCATTGCAGCGAGGAGACACCTGGTTTGGAACAAACCTTGCAAATAATTCAACTAACCCTTATAGTCCGATATTTACATGTATTCCCGAAAGCTCCTGCAAAGGGTTTTTCCCAAAGAACAGCTACAATTTTCATCTACATCACATCTCCTACTTACATCATCATCACATATATCTCAAACAAATCATATACATCATCTACATCATCTGCATCATCTGCATCATCTAGATCTAGATCTACATCACCTACACCATCTACATCATCTACATCTACATCTACATCGCAGAACATCTCCTACTCACATCATCATCACATACATCTCATTCAAATCCTATATACATCATCTACATCATCAACATCATTTACATATACATCACATACATCTATTACAAATCACATTTAAATCATCTACATTATCAACATCTACATCATCTACTCAGGATTTTTTTCTCAGGAGAGATTACTCAGGAATTAATACTCAAGAGTTTATACTCAGGAGTCAACACTCAGGAGTTAACCCTCAGAATTAAAACTCCTACCAAAAACTCCTACTTCTCAAGTTCTGCTAAATTCTCTTCGGCGGCAGGGCAGCCAAATGCCGGTTTGCGAAGCGCAACCCTTTCGCACAAAATGAGGTTCAACGTGCAAAAACGGAAGGAACATTGCGATTTGTTTTGTCGGCTTTCCCGAAGCATCCGAAGTTGAAAAAATCAATCGCTATTCAAAAATTCAATCGTCTATTGATTTTTGTTGTAAATCAATAGAATCAGGTGATTTTAATACTTTTCCAAAAACAATCGAGAAACAAAGAGGAAAAATAACAAAAATCAAGCAAAATCAATATCAGAAATGCTAAAAAAGAATTAATACTTTGGAAACTTTCTTTCAGCCATGTGGCTGGAAGAATAAATAATGATGGTGGTGTTGGTTGAATATAGGAGCTGTCCAGACAATTTTCTTGAATTGCTGGGAGCTATCCAGATTTGCTGTTTTTCAAGTGGCTGCCCAGCTACCCAACACAACATTGTCTTTGAGACTATCCAGCCCTTGCTGTTGGAGCTTTCCAGCCCATGCTACAGCCAGCAAGGCTTGCTGCAGTTTGTTTTTTGCATTACTCACTGCTGGATGCACTGCCACCCTCAAAGCTGAAATGCTTTGCTAAGACAAGGTGAAACACCAACCTAAATTTCTGGAGCACTTTACTTCCCACTTTGTGGGGAGCTGTAACCCTGGTGCAGCTTGAGGCTATGTGCACCATGATTGACATGAAGCTTTCAGACCCATAGTACCAGAACGTGGCAGGATGCAAGTGGTCTGCCTGGGATCCCGTGTGACAAGCACATGGTGTTTCTGGGTCATGCTGTGCGCTGTGCAAGTGCTTGCCTTCCTGCATGGCATCTTTTGCCAGCCAGCTATAATGAGCCAGAAGCTGTTCAGTGTTGGAATTGAAGGTTTGGCTGGCCTCTTCGAGCCATTCTTTCCATGGCACCTTCAAAGCATTGTGCATATTGTCCAAAGCAGTCACAGCTTCCAGTCTGTGTTTTGGAGATTTCCCTTCCTTGTACAGCTTGCACAGTTCTACCATGATGGGGCTGAGCCACCTCACCTTTGCACCTTTTATGTGCTTCAAAGTGGGGTATTCCTCTGAAGTCTTGGCTATATCGCTCAGGTGCAGAGACCTGATTCTCTTCCCACTTGGCACTTCTTGGGCATCATAGAGCTTCACCAGCCTGTTAAGGCTTGTCAAGTTTGCTTCCTTGCTTGTGCCACCCAAGCCACGCATGATTGAATACAGAACACTGCCATAAAGGTAATAGCTTACTCCCAAATCCAGCAGGTGTAGGATATCCAGTTTGAGAGTGAGGACTGACACCCCTGGTGTCTTGAACAAGGGGTGTTTGAAATTCCTGTACTCAAAACTCTGCTTCTCCATGCTGCTCTCGGTCGCATGTCTGAAAAAGATCTCTTGGACTCTTGCTTTTGATCTGCACAGCAATAGGGGCAGATCTCATTGCTATTTGGGTAAGGCCACATGAACTCTTCTGTAAAAAAATCAAAATCTCCAGTGCTGGCCCAGAGGATACACCTCCTCATTGGCTTGCCCTTGGGGCCATCCACAGCCTGCCCCTCAAAGCCTTTCTTCGGTGTTTTGCCATTGTACAGAGCTGTGAAGGACCAAGAGAGGCACTCCATGATCTTTTCCCAGGTCTCTTTGACAGCAGCCAGCTTGGGGATACAAGCGAGGAGCAGCTGGGACTCAGCAACACTTCTCTTTGTCAGCAGGCATCTCATAGACAAGACTTGGATAGAATCGTGTTCCAAAAATGGAGCTCCATCACCATGGAGTGCAAATGGCAGAGGCAATTGAGAAGGGTGACTCATGTCCAAGGGGTTCCACATGTCAGGGCACTTCTTCATCTGTGGTGATTATTTTTGGCTTTGTCAAAAAGTTATCAAATCAAAGTTTTTGCAGGATATGCTTTCCAAGACCTCTGCTTCATGCAGGCACAGAATCCACTGGCGTGGAAGCAGTACCCAGACATCTCCAGCTTTCACAACTCTCTGGCCATCTTCCTTCAAAGCTATTGGGGCTTTGATTTGAATGGGGCTGGTGATTCCAAAGAACTTTCTGACAAGATCCCTGTGCACATTTCCGGGCGTCAGCCCATAGGAGCCCAGCTGTGCCAAGGAATGTAAATCTTCACTGTCACAACCAGACTTCACAGCACAATGTGCCAGCTCTTGGATTTCACAAACATTTAGCTTCCCAGTTGCAAATTTCCGCAAGAGAAGCAGCCCTAAAAGGCTTGGTTCAGCTGACATTCGTGCTCACTTGAGATGTCAAAAGCTGCAATGGAAGTAGGGTTTGGGGTCATTGGGCTATCCAGCCCACAATGGTCAATAGTGCAAACACAAAGCAACTGGGCTATCCAGCCCACAAAGGCACTAACAAAGAATGAGGCTATCCAGCCCACAATTTGTTTGATCCAAAGCATGCTTCCAGCTTTGATTTTTGTGCCACCATTTTTCCGCCTTTGCCTTCTGTGCCATCGGTTTTTTCTAAATCTACCCAGTCTCAGGCCTCAGTGCTTCATGGCCTTGGCTGCCATTTGCTTCTTTGACTCCAAATCTGTCAATGCAGTGCATGCCTGGGTGGGGACCTTGGCCAGCTCAGTCTTGGCTTTGGCACCAATCTTCCCAGCCAAGTGGGTAGTCGCCTGCTTCAAAGCAGCTTAGCCATTTTTCTGGGACTCCTCCACCTTCTTTACCAGTGTCTTGTGCTTGGCCTGCTTGCCAATGCTGAAAAGAGCTGCCTCCACTGAGGCCAAGTCCTTGGTCAGCTCTGCTTTGAACAGAACCAATCTTTCCTTGAGTTGCTTCTGGCCATCCCCTGCACTGACTTGGGACATTTGGTCCCACTTGTTTCCCTTGGTCTCTTTCTCATCTTTCTCATCTTTCTCATCTTTCTCATCTTTCTCCTCATCCTCCCCATCTTTCTCTCCACCTGCACCCTTCTTTTCTTTGCCTTCAAGCCCATGGCAGCAGCCAAGCCATCATCGAGCCCCAAAGGCTTGCTGGGAGCAGCCTGCCTCAAGGCAAAGGGGCTCTCATCCAAGTCATCATCATCATCCATAAGCTGGTTGAAGGCCATTGCTTCTGCCAGGTTGCCTGGTCCTTGCACTTTTCTATGGGCTTCCTTCTGCTTGTGCAGGTATATGGCTTCCTTTTCAGTGATGGCTTGGAATTGGAAGAACCGCGGGTCTTCTGGATTTCTCCTCCATTTCAAAGTTCCAGCAGCCAGTCTTGCTTTCATTTCTTCCAGCCTTAACTCCTCTTCACATTTCTTCTTGCTGACCCATGCCCTTTCCACTCCATGGCTCTTGTCAAGGCCCAACTTCATCATTGCACCCTTGTAGTGCTCGTCACACTTTGCACCATCCATGGCCCATCGGAGCAGCAAAGATTTCTTCTTGGCCACACTGCCAGCTCCAGTGGTCTCTTCCTTGTACCTCTTGTCTTGGTCAGAAGAACTTCTGCTAGACTCGAATTTCTTCCAAAGAAGCTGCACCCGCTTCTCTGGCAGTTTTGCCTTCTCAGACATCTCTTCCTTCTTGGCTAGTTCCTCCAGGAACTTTTCATGGTTGGCCAGAGCTTCTTTGGAAAGGGCCACATTTTTTCCATCACCCTCACCTGTCTTGTTTTCTCTTCTGGGTGTGGTTTGATTCTTCTTTGGCAGCAGGCCTCTTGACTGGCATGGCACCTTGGATGTGTGGGCTATATTGCTTCTCTAAAATTTGGGCGGTTCAAACCCCTGCAGCCACCAAAATTTGGCAAGTATGTTAATATAATTTTGAAAAATGGTTTCGGATTTGTTTGGAATCTCAATTTCCAAAACATATCTGGGTTGATTTTGGTTTCAGCCATATTTTGTTTTTTTTTCAAACTTCAAACTTTTCACCCCAAAGTACTAAAAACTTTATCCACCTAGCCAAAAAAGAAGTAAACACACACATGTTCTAGTTTTTGACATCTTCTTGGTTATTCATGGTTATTCATGTGGGCTCATGGTTTTTCATGGCTATTCATGTGAATTCATGTGAATTCATGGTTCTTCATGGTTCTTCATGGTTTTTTCATGGTTATTCATGGTCTTTCATGTGAATATGTGTTCCCGTTTGTGGCTTTCAAAGCTTTTTTGACAAATTTTGATGTTTTTATTTTTTTGGCTATCAAGCCCAGAGCTCCCAGCCAAGTTTATTAACCTATGGGCTATCCAGCCCAATTACCCCAACCATCTGACCTATGGGCTATCCAGCCGAATCATCTGACCTATGGGCTATCCAGCCCAATCACACCCCAGCTGTGCTGCTTTCAAACAGACATCCCAGCAACCTTTTTGCCTACAGCGCAATGGCCCCTACAGCAAGTTCTGCTGTCTCAACTGGGGCACAAAACCACTGCACTTCCAAGGCCCTCTGTTGGCCTGACAGCTCAAGCGCATGCAGAGCCTAGTCCTTTCATTTGCCCAAGGAGAATCCTTCTTCACATAGGAGAAAAAGTGGCGTTGTTGCTCCATCTCCAGGAACTGCTGCTCCATCTCCAGGAACTGCTGGTACTCCAGGTCCACCACCTCCATTTCCATTGCTCCATGCTTTGGCACTGCAGGTCCAGGTGGCACTGCAGGTGCACTTGGGGCGCCAGCTGTGCGTGCTTGTCCATCTCATCCATTCCTGCCAATGGCAAAGATTGAGCTATCCAGCCCAACATCCATCCCCATCCCTATATTTTAAATTTTCAAATGTTTTCAGGCTATCCAGCCCGCACAGTTTTTAGTTTTTGGGCTATCCAGCCCAACATGGCTTTGAGCTGTCCAGCCCACACAGCTTTTAGCTTTTGAACTGTCCAGCCCAACATGGTTTTTAGGCTATCCAGCCCACTCAGTTTTTAGTCTTTGAGCTATCCAGCCCAACATGGTTTTTGGGCTTTCCAGCCCACATCTGATAGCAGCAGCCACACAGACAGTCAGGCAGTTTCCTGATGTGAAGGCATAATTCACACAGAGCCAGCAGGCAACCCTCAATGGTGATTTGGCCAGCAGCCTCCTGGTGCTTCTGAACCATGCCAGGCGTTTGAAAGACCCAAAGAGATTTCAGGAAGCATGCGGCAAAGCTACAGCACACCAAGCTGCAAGACTGGAGCAGATCATGGCCTTACTGGTGGGAAGCTCCCCTAAGAAGAAAAGAAAGCCTCACCTCCTGCTTCACCTGCAATCTCAGTGAAGACAGATGATTTGCTGGCGGTTGCTGTACCCCAGTCGCCAGCCACATCTGCTGCTGGAATACTAGCTGCTTGGCAAAGGCATATATGACTTCACCAATTCCTGTGAAGAAGGCCCAGATCAGAGATGCGATCAAAAGACCAGCAGCCAGCCGGAAAAGGCCTGCTGCAGCTTTGGAAGCAAAGGAGTCAGAGCTTGCCAAGCAGAAGAATGGCAAAGCCAAGGGCAAGGATCAGAAAGAGGGCAAGAAGAAGGCTTTGGCAGATGAGCTGGTTGTCAAAGGGAAGACGGTGCATTTGATGGAGTGCAAGAGCACTGGGGCCTGTGCAAGTAGATTGTCACAGGATAACAAATCCTGCAGGTTGTGAGCAAGAAAGGTGCTGCAGAGAGCTGCAGTGCATCATGGAGAAGTTGGAGAGTGGTGAAAGCTTGGGTGCTGCCATGGCTGCAAATAAGAATTCAGCTTGCTTGGATGTTGAGCTGGAAAGCTCAAAAACATGTTGGGCTGGATAGCTCAGAAACTAAAAACTGTGTGGGCTGGAAAGCTCAAAACCATGTTGGGCTGGATAGCCCAAAACCATGTTGGTCTGATAGCCCAAAAACTAAAGACTGTGTGGGCTGGATAGCTCAAAACAATGTTGGGCTGGATAGCCCAAAAATGAAAAACTGTGTGAGTCGGATAGCCCAAATCCATGTTGGGCTGGATAGCCCAAAAACTAAGAACTATGTGGGCTGGATAGCTCTTAGTCATGTTGGGCTGGACAGCTCTAAAGCCATGTGGGCTGGATAGCGCAAAACAAATCAAAACAAAACATTTTTTTTCATGCCCATCATCTGTTTGAAAACTTTGTTTTGCAGCTGGGTTCTGGCTGTATTGTGGAACATGTTGGATTTCATCTTCCCCCATCCTGTGGCCCAAGAAAGAAGCTTCTGTGTAGCTAGCAGCCATGAGCTACAACCAGAACCAGCAGGGTGGCAACCAGGCTGACAGGGGCAAAGGCAAGAACTATGTGGGCCCTGGGGTGGGAAAGGTGTGCCCTCAGGAAAAGGATGGGGGAGGTGCAGCCATGGTCTGGAGAGACAACCTGAGGCAGCTGCAGCAGTACTACAGTACAACCCAGACATCTCCATGTCGCTGTGGTTGAACCACTTGACCCTCTACTGCTCACAGGCCTGGCCTGAAATGGGGGCAGAAAGATGGGTGGGAGAGCAACAGGGTGTTTCTGGCAGGACTGGCTATTTGTTTCAAAACTCCATGCATGTGGGCTGGATAGCCCAAACACTAAAATGCCAGCTGAGTGCTGACACTGGCCAAGCCCTGCAGCAACTCCAGCTGATCAGAGAGATCTGAAGCTGAGACCGCACGTTGTGCCAGCACAGTCTTGTAGTACCTCCCCAGGTTGAAGGCAGCAGTGACACCTTGGCTCTTCACATAGCACGCAAAAAGGGTGTCTTGAAGCTGCTCTTGGTCCACTTCAGGAACTTTGTTCCTTCTTGCCCCCCCTTTCTTCATGGCTGATCCAGAAATGCCTGCAGATCAATCCCATCAATCAATATATATATATATATATATACCAGTAGTACCGCACAAGGCGGTGGCGGAAGTTTCAGGAATAGCAAACTATAGGAAAGGTGAGTTGCTGTGAATGATGNATCAAAAGGTGGTTCGAGCGTCGGCCTATCTATCTGTCTATCTATCTGCCTGCCTAACTAACTGACTAACTGACTAACTGACTAACTGACTAACTGACTAACCAACTAACTAACTAGCTAACTAACTAACTAACTAACTAACTGACGAACTGACTAACTGAGTAACTGACTAGCTAACTAACTAACTAGCTGACTAACTGACTAACTGACTAACTGAGCAACTGACTAACTGACTGACTAACTGACTGACTAACTAACTGACAAACTAACTAACTAAGTTGTTAAGTTGTTAAGTGGTTAAGTTGTTAAGTTGTTAAGTTGTTAAGTTGTTAAGTTGTTCAATTGNTGACAAACTAACTAACTAAGTTGTTAAGTTGTTAAGTGGTTAAGTTGTTAAGTTGTTAAGTTGTTAAGTTGTTAAGTTGTTCAATTGTTAAGTTGTTAAATTGTTAGTTCAGTTAGTTAACTGACATCTCAAATTTTGCTTACAACCCTCAGTTTTTGACACTTTTGACTTCCAAATGTGCTTGGCGCCACAACGGCGTGCACTTTTTCGACATCGAGTCGTCATCGAATCGTCAAAAAGTGNCTCAGTTTTTGACACTTTTGACTTCCAAATGTGCTTGGCGCCACAACGGCGTGCACTTTTTCGACATCGAGTCGTCATCGAATCGTCAAAAAGTGCTCCAAAACCCTCACGTTTTTACGATTTTCACTTCCAAATGTGCTTCGCGCCACAGCGCCGTGCACTTTTTCGACATCTCAACTTCCAAAAGTGTTCCGGTGCTGANNNATTTTCACTTCCAAATGTGCTTCGCGCCACAGCGCCGTGCACTTTTTCGACATCTCAACTTCCAAAAGTGTTCCGGTGCTGACAGTTTTTAACACTTTTTACTTCCAAATGTGCTTCGCGCCACAGCGCCGTGCACTTTTTCGACATATCAACTTCCAGAATGGTCCGACAATGAAATGTTTTGCGCATTTTTACTTGCAACACAGTGTCGTGCACTGTTTCGACATCTCAACGTCCAAAAGTGGTCCGAACCTGACATTTCTTAATACTTTTCACTTCCACATGTCCTTCGCGCCAGAGTGCCATGCACTTTTTCCACATCATAANTTCTTAATACTTTTCACTTCCACATGTCCTTCGCGCCAGAGTGCCATGCACTTTTTCCACATCATAACATCCAAGAGTTGTCCGAACGTGACAGTTTTTAACACTTCTGACTTCCAAATGTGCTTCGCGCCACAGCGCCGTGCACTTTTTTTGACATCGCAACTTCCAAAAGTGCTCCGAACATGACAGTTTTNTTTTTAACACTTCTGACTTCCAAATGTGCTTCGCGCCACAGCGCCGTGCACTTTTTTTGACATCGCAACTTCCAAAAGTGCTCCGAACATGACAGTTTTAACACTTTTTACTTCCAAATGTGCTTCGCGCCACAGCGCCGTGCACTTTTTCCACATCTCAACTTCCAAAAGTGCTCCGAGACCGTCAGTTTTTANCTTCGCGCCACAGCGCCGTGCACTTTTTCCACATCTCAACTTCCAAAAGTGCTCCGAGACCGTCAGTTTTTAACACTTTTTACTTCCAAATGTGCTTCGTGCCACAGCGCCGTGCACTTTTTCCACATATCAACTTCCAAAAGTGCTCCGAACATGACAGTTTTTTTAACACTTTTTACTTCCAAATGTGCTTCGCGCCACAACGGCGTGCAATTTTTCATGTCTCATCTGCCAAGATGTCTCGGCACCCGCCGCTTCAGCGAGCCTACTGTTCGACCCTCCGGAGCCACAAAACATTGGAAAAACACAGTGTTTCGCGACTTTCCTACCTTTTCGCGCACCTNTTCTCATCTCTGATCTTCTCACTTCTGACTTTTCTCACCTCTGCTTTTCAACTGTCCATATTGTCGGAAGTTTCACTTCTAAACTTCCTTCGATAAGGCTATCCAGCCCACATACAACATCGAGGGCTATCCAGCCCATGCCAAAGCAGAGCTATCCAGCCCAACAAAGGGGGCTGCCAGCTCAGCAAGAAATTCTATCAACCCCATATTTGCAGCTCAAAAATCAATAGCAAAATCAATCGCATTTTCAATAGAAATCTTTTTTTTCAATCGTATTTTCAATAGATGACATTTTGATTTCTATTGATTTTTTGTTTGAAAAAGCCATTTTCAATCGCCACTTGATTTTGCTCAAAAATCAATAATCAGATTTTCATTTTTTTCAATCGAGGATGCTTTGGGTTGGCCCCGGCAACCTTCTGCGGGGATCGTGCGTGTCGGACGCACAAACGTGTGGTGAAACGCGAATTTTGCTCTGCGAAGTGCTGGCCCGGCAACCCTTTCACGCGAAATGAGGTTCGATGTGCAAAAACTGCGGTAAAATTGCGATTTTGAAATCTCAGATGCTTTCGCACAAAATGAGGGTCGAAGTGCAAAAATTGAAGTAATTTGCGATTTTTACATCTCAGATAACCCTTTTGCACGAAATGCGGGTCGAAATGCGAAAAATGCGGTAAAATTGTGATTTTTACATCGCAGATGCAACCCTGTCGCACAAAATGATGGTCGAAGTGCAAAAATTGAGGTAAAATTGCGAATTGGCTCCTCTCTGTAAAAGCTCCTGTGTGTCAACGCTCGTCTGTGTCAAAGCTCCTGTGTGTAGAGACGTCTATGTGTAAAAGCTCTTCTGTGTAAAAGCTTCTGTGTGTAAAAGCTCCTGGGTGTGAAGACTTTTCTGTGTAAACGTGTCTGTGTGTAAACGCTCTTCTGTGTGCAAGCTCCTGTGTCTAAGGGCCGCGCGCACAGACTTCTCTGTGTAAACGTGTCTGTGTGTTAAAGCTCTTCTGTGTAAAAGCTTCTGTGTGTAAAAGCTTCTGCGTGTAGAGACTTCTCTCTGTAAAAGCTCCTGTGTGTAAACGTTCTTCTGTGTCTGTGACTCTGTGTGTAAACGCTCTTCTGTGTAAAAGCTCCTGTGTGTAAAGACGTCTGTGTGTAAAAGCTCTTCTGTGTAAAAGCTTCTGTGACTCTGTGTGTAAAAGCTCCTGGGTGTGAAGACTTTTCTGTGTAAACGTGTCTGTGTGTAAACGCTCTTCTGTGTGCAAGCTGCTGTGTCTAAGGGCCGCGCGCAAAGACTTCTCTGTGTAAACGTGCCTGTGTGTTAAAGCTCTTCTGTGTAAGAGCTTCTGTGTGTAAAAGCACACCTTTTGTGAGGTGGAGTTCCGCCGAAAAAAAACTTTTTCAGCAGAAATCCCAGGGATAAACATTGAATCAGCAGAAGACCATTACACAAAACCAGAAGATGAGTTCTGCCCATCCATACTTTGCTCCCGCCGGGAACTTATGGAACTTATAAGCTACTTAAGGAAGTTATATGGAAGTTATCTTGATGTGTTTTAGAAGGAAGTTTTAAGTTCCGAATAAGTTCATTAAGTTCCTAGTGTTGTTTTTTCTTCATTTTTATGTTTTGATTTCTTTTTGTGATTTTGATATTAAATTGATAGCATTTGTTCAAAAGTTTTGTTGACATCCAGTGTTTTGAGGAGGGAAGAGCTTTTCACGGTGAGCTTGCTTTTTTTTCTGCCGCATCTGCGGAAAGTAGTTGAAAAGTTACAACGTATTGTTGTCGTGACGACCTTGCAAGACCTCGTAAACTTAATTCCATTAGGTCCCGCACTTTTGCAGCGCACAACTGCTACCCTGGTGACGCGAGGCCGCGTGTGCGGCCATCACTGCAACAGCCATAACGTATTATTGTTGTCGTGGCGCACATACATGCATTGTGTGCACTTTGAATTGAAATCATCAGTGACGGCTAGCAGTGCACGACTGCCTTCTCCAGGATCCTTTCGCAGCCACAAAACTTGAAATTCAAACATATTCAATTATTTCCACCCTCATCCCGCACTCATTTCAACATTGTTGCTTGGTACCATCCCGCACTCATCCGCACTCATTCCAAGCAATCCCAGGCCATGTTTCTACGCTCGCACTCATCCGCNTGCCATAGAGCGATTCCATTGCAATCCGCACTCATCCGCACCTATTCCCGAAAGATCTCTCCAAAGTCCGCACTCATTCGCACTCATCCGCACTCATTCATGGAGCTGGAGAATTTGCTTCTCCTTGTTCAACCTCCCGCAGAGGTGGTTGCTCCCTGCGCAACATTTGGCCCGTGACCGTCAGAAAACACTGGGCAACATCAATCCAGTCACGCTCCTTAGCANCAAGGATTTTAAACCTTCCAGCTGCTCGCCTTCCCAGAGACTCTCCTCCAAGCTCGAGATGAGATCCGCTAAGCCCGCTGTCGAGACCGATGGTGCTCGCAGTATTACACCGCGCAGGTGCGTATACTGCTTTGCACGCAGATCCGCAAAGCTGGCCAAACTGCGGACACTACCCAAAAATCTCTGAGCAGCTTGGATTTGCTTCTCCATCCCTATCCTATGCATCAAAATCATGTTTTCCGCCA